>LQRL01090604.1:4530-17959 GCA_001703475.1 Hydroides elegans
TATTATGTATATAAATTTCAACAAAGTCTTGTATTTTTAGGAAAGACAAAAACGCAAGAAGCTTGAAGAAATCGCCACTATGTTGGAAACGGAGCTGGAACGCACGGATCAGTTATTGTACCAGATTATTCCATGAAACCATTTTCACTGTCATCCTCTAAATATGTATGTTAATTTCAACAAAGTCTCGTATTTTTAGGAGCGTCAAAAACGCAAGAAGCTTGAAGAGATCGCCACTATGTTGGAAACGGAGCTGGAACGCACAGATCAGTTATTGTACCAGATTATTCCATGAAACCATTTTCACTGTCATCCTCTCAATATGTATGTTGATTTCAACAAAGTCTCGTATTTTTAGGAGCGTCAAAAACGCAAGAAACTTGAAGAGATCGCCACTATGTTGGAAACGGAGCTGGAACGCACGGATCAGTTATTGTACCAGATTATTCCATGAAACCATTTTCACTGTCATCCTCTAAATATGTATGTTAATTTCAACAAAGTCTCGTATTTTTAGGAGCGTCAAAAACGCAAGAAACTTGAAGAGATCGCCACTATGTTGGAAACGGAGCTGGAACGCACGGATCAGTTGCTATATCAGATGATTCCGAGGGAAGTGGCAGATGCACTAAGGAATGGAACCAATACCAGTACATTGTGTTCGGTAAGTAAGTTTATCAAATATCCGAAAAACCTCTAATGAAAATCAAAGAGAACATAACTTAAGCATGTGCAGTAAACGAATGGGCATGGGAAAAATGTAATTACTCCATCATCCAAAGCATTTATTACGTTCCACGTTTATCACTTATCGAGGATGCGTTTAGCGTTGAATGGGTTGTCTTGGTGCTTTTGAGTTTTATCGTTGAAAATATATGCGCTTATGGTAAATAATTCATGTGTTTGTCGTTAATGTTTTATAGGTTTATCGTTGATCGTTTGAGCCTTTGCCTGACGGGTTTGAAACGCACGTGACGTCTTCTAGGCGTTCAATGAGGTGTCAGTGATGATCAATGACGTCGTCGATCTGAATTTAGATTGTATGGCATCATTCAGGCGTTCAAAGAAGCATCAGTTATTTCCTGTTACATACACATCATTTATCCAAATATATACTGTTGTTTAGACGTAATTCAGGTATTCAAAAACGTATCGGTGATGTTCAGTGACGTCGTGTTTTTGCTGTGACAGTTACAAAGTCGTTTAGGGGGTAACATTGATATTTGATGACGTAGTGTATTTGTGTTTCATGAAGGCATTCATCGAGGTATGGAAGATGTTCAGCGACGTGGTTGATTAATTTTAGGTAATTCACTGTTCCGTTATTCCAGCGTTTTATTGTTATTCATTGGTTGTGTTTTATGACGTATTGAAGGCGTTCAAAGAGGTATCGGTAATGTTCAGTGACGTCGTGGATTTCAACTACATCTGCAGCCAAGTGACTCCGATGCAGATCGTCAGTCTCCTTAACGCCTACTTCACCAAACTGGACTTACTCTCGGAGAAACACCAAGTGCATAAGGTAAGGAAACATCAACGTTCAATCTCAATCACAAATTTCAACGTTCAATCTCAATCACAATTCCAAAAATAAACTTAGCTGTTGTTTTTACCAAAAGTGACATATTACAACAAGCCATCGTAGAGGGCCAAGCCCCCAACCTTCCACCCGACAGTTTCCATTCTCCATACTACCCTTTTCTGCATCCCCACTTTGGTTTCCACGTTTAAATCTTTATATTTTACCATTTCCTTCTCCGTTTTTCCCTCATAATTTATTTATCTATATATCTAATACATGTATTTCATTTTTGACCATGAAAGAATATAGGCTATATTTTTTATTCTTAAACAATAAAAATATATATTTAAATCGAGCACCCTTTACATGTAAATTAAAAATAAATATTTCAATTAGTGTCAATTAATTAACGGGTAGAATTATCATAATAAATAAACATCATATTTTAAATTTAATTGTAAGAATTTCTTATAAAATCATTATTTTGTGTGATGAATACAACATCTGTATTTATTGGTGAAACATTTTAATCAACCGATAAGTAAATAACATCTTACACTAATTTCAATTGTCGCGCTTTAAATCCATTGTAACATAAAGTCAACAATGAATTAATTGCGTCACAATTAAACTGTTACTTGTTGTTGTTGCTAAACATAATTGTTGCGTCATAATTATGCGCGTCATATATCTCCAATAAAGTTGCAACTTTTCATCTTAAAATCAAAATTCCGAACTTATTATTCATCATTTTAAAAAATGAAAGGTCGCACATCTACCTTGATATAGTTTACACATTTCGTCCCACTCATGTTTATAGCTACATTCTACCGTTTTTGTGCTAGGCCTTGACGAAACTTTTTTTGGCCACTTTTTTGGCTCAAAAAATGATGAACCCGTTCTAATAGCCCCCTCCGGGCCCCTAGGCCCCGGTTGGGGGCTAAAAAGGTAAAACGCCTTTGGTAATGCTAAATGCGTCAAAACATGTAATGGAACCTAATTTTTGAAGGACACAATGTGCATGAGGTACGATATCCATGAACCTGTCTCTCCAAATAACATACTTCGATTAAAAAAAAGGATCAAAGTGCCATAGAATCTTAACCTTTAAATCAAAATACCAAAACAAATATGTGATCGCAAGTCAATGAGCTTGTAATCGCTAAGGATTCAGTCAAATGAAGTCAAATAAGCCTGAATTATGTACTAGTTATAACGCAATTCACAGGTAGAGACCGTGGGTTCGACCTACTTAATCGTGAGCGGCGCCCCAGTGCCTCGTGTACATCACGCCGTGTACATCACCGAGATGGCACTCGATGCACTTGAACTGATCGAAGATGTGACTGACCCCTCGTGCGGGGATCATATTAGACTGCGCATAGGTGAGTGGATTGCATGTTTTTTATTTACATCCTGTACACAGCTCCTCTCAACTATTGTATAGTTGATGCTGTGTGAAGCGGGATGGGGATTTTCACTTAGTAGACAATAAATCATATTGATATAGAATTAGTTGACATTCAGGCAAAAACATGTGAGATAGTAAATACAGGCTATTCGGTATTGGTATGTTGAATCTAATCCATACACATAACTGTGATATCAGCCTTATCTCACGTCTAACTCACTGTGTTCGGATTAGTGTTTGTCTTCCCTCAAAGCAAAAAAAGTATATCAATTTAATTATTTTATTTTATTTCATTGTGTTTTAGGTATCCATTCTGGACCAATCGTAGCGGGTGTAGTTGGAATGCAGGTTCCGCGTTACTGTCTCTTTGGTGACACCGTCAACACGAGTAGCAGAATGCAGACCACCGGATCGGTAAGTTAAGCGAAAAAAATATTTGAAATGAATAAGTTATATCATTTAGTACCTGGAAATGCATGTCATTTTCTCATTTAAATGTTACAACATTAAACTGTTCAAATATGTCATCGCTTTATTTTTGCAATAGGAACGCCTTTCGATTGTCCATGAGAAACATTGCTCTTATAGGGTACTGTTGTAATAGATGTATGAAATCGATATACTCATAGGAAACAGGAGGGAGAAGATTTGCATTATTCGTTTCTGAAACTAATCCACATAATTATCCTTAACAGGCAATGAAAATCCATGTTTCGCAGTCAACAAAAAAGCTGCTCGAGCCGCACCCTTACGAGATGGAGGAACGGGAAGGAGTACAGGTCAAGGTATGAATCTAACAACTGTTTTTTTTATTATTTGATTATTCTGATTCTAATATGAATAGGAATATGAACGAAATATGAGCTTGTGTTGAGAAACTAAAACGAAATGCATCGCAAAAAGAATACATGTCAAGGTATTTTTAGGTTTGAATCTCTTCATCGTCCTTAACATATTTTCTTCACACTAAACACGTTATCAAATTTATTAAGAAGAAAAAACATGATAACCCTTTCTAGTTTTAACAAACACCTTTAAAATATTTCACACATCTATAAATAAATATTAATTATAATTAAACTGTTCTCACTTTTAACATATAATAGTGTCTATATAGAAGGATTTGATAAGAATAAGTTCAATAATTCATATTAAGGGTAAGGGCCTAATGAAGACCTACTTCGTCCTCCGTCGGACCACCAACAATCGCTACCACCCTCCGCTGTCGCCCAAACTGACCCCGAGCGTCAACGCGAGCAACGGAAGTCTAATGCCTGCACGATCACCGCACGGACGATCCCCGCAAAATGCAGCGCAGTATAGGCCAGTGTCGGAAAATGGGAGTTTATCACCGGTAAAGTATTCGTTACGATAATTATAACAGTATATGTTGTATTGATATTTTCACTGACAGTGTATGTGGTATAACCTAAAAGGTCGTATACAACGGCCGTATATAACCTTCTTTACAAAAACCCACATCCCCGACTCGTATTAAGTTAGATTATCAAGGGCATATCAAGGAGTTTCAAATCTCGATTTTTTCTTTTAAAAAAATAGGCGTCTAAGCAGAATAACACCGTGGCATTGAAAATGAGACACTAATGAGAAACTATAAAACAGAATTTAGCAATATAACACATTTCTATAACATCATTTTCATATTTCAGAACCATCTAAACGTTTCGAAAATGGCTCTTACCGGCTCTATCATGGCTCTCGATGAAAACGGAAGTAGTGACAAGAAATCATTTCCGGCTGTGACTTCATCCGGAGCTGAAATCGTCTGCGGAGAAAATGGCGCCAAATCAGCTATAAATGGCAGCGGGAACGAAGGTCAGCATCTGGCTAAAGCAGGAGTGCTTCGCGCCAAAACGTGTGTGATTTTGTGAGCACAATGATGAACAGATGTCATCATATTTTGATTCAAAACGTTAATTTCTTTGGAGTGATTGAAGAAAAGCGATTTTCTTTTCAATTAACTGTAACATCCTATGAAAAATTATTGCTCACATGTGAGCCGTTCTAGTGAGCCGATCAAGTTTATGTTTCATAATATATTAGTCTAGCTTTATCGAGTAAATATATATAATACATTGACGTTGTATAAGGCAAAAATGAATATGGTGCGAAATCCATAAATTAAGGCGGTACTGAGAGCCTGCATCTAGCCAAAGTGGGAGTGCTTCGCGCAAAAACGTGCGCCACAGAGTGAGCTATAAATGGAAAACGAACTGCCTGCAAAAGAACTGTATCATGTTATGAGCATATCGTGCTCAAATTGAAATAATTTGATAGTATGTTTAAGAATCATAATGACGCATATATAATCGAAAGTTGTTTTGTTGTTATAATGTATGGATCTAGTTCTTATGAACTCGTTAGTATATTTGAATTTTTGCCCTTGTGTAAAGTGGATTAAAGAAATGCACAAAAATTTGTAAAAAGCGCGTTGAGAACGAAGGATAGCATTTTGAAAACGGCCAGAGAGCTTAGCCAAAACATGTGCGCCATTTTGTTGCTACATATTGAACCTGAACCTGCAAAAGAACTGTTTTATTTCATAAACAAATCGTGCTCAAATCAATGTCAATCATTTATAAATGGTAATTATAGTTAATGTTTTTGTTGTTTGAGTTGTAGTAGGTTTAACAATAAAACATAGCGGCTCTATTAATTTGCATGAAATGGCGCGTTAACGAAGAACAGCGGGCTAATTTTGCGAGGTCATGTGTCCTCTTATGAAGAGCACCTCACGAGCTGTTCCCCCAAAAAGGTGTTCAAAACCAAATTGCAACTTGCTTGGTAATTTTGAGAAAATACTCTCTAGCTTGGAGACTTGAGTAGTTTGAGGAAAACTTATTTTGATAATTTCTTTATGCAATATGTAGTGAGAATATATATTTTGAAACTGATTAAGCTTGCTTGCAATTTTGTAACAAACTGTTATTTGCAAGATATGATAAATAATTTTGTTATATATTCAACATTTCAATTTTCGCAAAGGGTGTTCCCTTTCAATTCCAAGCTGGCTAGAAAAGGTGAAAACAGCCTAGCCGCCTTGGAAAAAGTGCACACCTTTTTTTGGCAAAATTCTATTGTTCAAAAATAATTTTGGTTGTCACTAATAACTGTAATATTTAAAGGTGATTTTACAACATTAAACAAAATTGTCGTGGGTTGTCCTTCTCTTATGAGCGATACATCACATAAAGCCGATCTAAAAAATTAAGTGTCCCTAGGTGTTTCGCTAATAACTTTTAAAGAGGTCTGGGCAATCCTTAATAACTTTGATTGTACTATCCTATTTAGGATTGCCCAGACCCCTTTAAAACTTAAAATTTTGGTGAGGTTTAGCATTTTCGGTACAGCTGCGACTTGCAAAATGGATTCGTATAAAATATCAGAAATCATCGATAAACGGAAAATCCAGTTTAAAAATTTGTTTAATATGTTAGGGTTTCCTATTGTAGAGATTCTGTAAAAATTTGGTTGAAAAGGGATAAAAACTATAAAAGTTATTAGCGAAAAACCTAGGGACACTTAATTTTTTAGATCGGCTTTATGTATCAAATTACGCTAAAGCCTTGTACCATTTAGCATTGATCTAGCAAATTATTAATGAAAATGGTTGCTTGATTTCAAACAAAATGCATCATTTTATGTGAATTGATCAATCGTAAAAAAAGAAGATTGCATACAGTCATTAAGATTCATTCGGTTCCTTACCTCAAATATTCGAATTTAATTATTTAAACAACTGTAGTACAAAATGAATATATGAATATGCTTATAACATAACATTAAAGAAAGTTTTATGTATTTGGATAGGAACGTAACAATATTTCTACGTAAATCCTCACTAATGTCACCAATGGGCTCGATTTATTACACGTTTATTTTCTAAGAACATGTTATTTATTGTTATTTATATACTGCTATTATGTAAATACAGTGCATGGATTTTATAATGTTTTTTATTCACTCAAAACATATTAAGCGGACAGGATTAATGCCTTATTACAAATGAGAAATCAAGAGTGATTTATTTTTGCTGCAAAACGAAACAAATCTCAAATAAAATTATCCATTCCATTATATTTTGCAATATCAATAAACAAATATGTAGCCTCCCCTTAAAGAATTCACAGATTTACATAAAACGCATGCGATATTGTTATCTAATAGCAATTCCAAAACAAGTATGCAGGACGTAAACGTGGTACGTGTGATCCTTGTCATGTGGATTATTACTGTGCGAAAACGAAAACCACGGCTTATATTCGATTGTTAAGAAATGGAATAACTTTTCGTTATTATAATCACTGAACTTTATATACCTTGCTTTTCTGTAATTACACTCCAAATTGCCAAAATCTACGATTCCTCTACTTTTTCCTAAATACGTCCTATGTTGGGAGTTGGAGCACTTTTAAGTCCACGATGCAAAGTGAATGGTGAATAGTGGCCGTTTTCAGCCCCGATGAGTGTTAAAAGAATATTGTATGATATTTTACAGTCGAGTAAACAGTACATATATATATATATGCTTTACTAAAGTTAAACATAATCGGCAGGGCTGTCGGATAAGGTGTCTGCGAGATCAATCTGAAGATCGTCGTAATTGTACAGACTGATTTCTGATTGCATTTCCATTCTTTGAATCGTTTGTTGTGTATCTGTAGCGCTTAATAATGTATTTATAGGGTTAAGCTGTTCAGGGTCAATGGACCCAATGTCACTTAGGTTCAAGCAATCTCCTCCCGCTTTTCGTTGTGCACTGTTGATTACACCGTCCATGATTTTCTTTATAAACCGCTTCCTGTCATAAACTTTCAACATGTGTTTCGATTGTTCCGTTGCCCGACGTCGTTTTATTCGAGCACTCTTTCGGTATTCCTGAATGCTACATTCGCTATCGCTTGTTGTATCGGTTATATTGGAGATTATTTGAGTGTTAAATGCAGCGAAATTCTCATTCTCCTGACTATTAAGTGGTTCAGTTTTAAGTAATTCTTGCACATCGGTAGAGTTCCCTTCATACGAATTTGATGTATGGTAGTCTTCGTCGAGAATAGAGCAAAAAATCATGTTAATACAATCGCCGGTATATCCAATCCGCCTCTTTATCCCAGTTGAATAACTTGTTGGTAAGTTATACTTCCTCATTTCTAACTCCATAAAATCAAGTATATGACTTCTTATTATTTCACTTTCTGATTGATTGAATAGAGACATATATCTTTTGATTAATGTATACGGTAATTTTATATGATGTAAAACAGCCATTTCATATAACGGACCTAAAAATATATCACTCATAAGATTTTGCATGAGCTCTTTCCTGATCACTCCAAACTTAACTGCGAGTGTTGTTAACACGTGTGTAATAAATGTTTGTGCACTCGGTAATGGTCCTTTGATAAATAATCGTCCTCCTTCAGAAACGTTAACAATTAAGTGAATTTTTAAATGAATTTGAATAAAGGCTTTAATTGTCACTATACTGCATGGAACAAACTGGGCTCTTTCCTTAATTGATGTGAATGATTTAAGAAGTTTTTCTTCGAGGGCAATTACATGTATCTGAACCAGTGGATCATTACTGAGACATTTTCTGAAATAGTTGAACTGCCTTTCTTTTTTCCAGTCATCTAGAAACGGAATCATTGCATATCGGAAACTAAAGCACATTCCTCTTGCATGGTCAATATCAAAGAGAAATTTTGAAAAGAGTTTGGAAGATTCGCATACATAGTAGTTCACTGTACTTACCAACTCATTCATGAGTAATTCAGATTCATCACGGTATATTAAGTTCCAACCCAACATAGCTAAGGCTAAAAACCATTTTGCTCTGAATCTGTCGGCGTCCTCTAACTTATATGTTGACGTTATAAGCTTTAAACCGGCAATCCAGTTGTAGCTATTTTTATCACTAAGGCTTTTTGTGTCATACCACCAATAGCAAGATTCTTCCGTCTTTTTAAACACCAATTCAGCTATACAAGTGCTTCTGATTAGGCGTTCCATATCAATTTCGGGTATATCCTCAAATTGAGTTTTTAACCTTTGAACCTCGTTAAAAACACTTTGATCAATATCTTTCCAGTCAGTGTCATATAAGAGAAAATTAACCCGTTTTTCTACAAATTTAAACAAATCACCAGCTTGTTGTTTAGATATTGTCTTCGGAAGATTTAACTTTTTATGTTGACGCTTCTTTCTTTGTCGTTTCATTATATTTCTTTCTCAACATTTCCATGTTGTCATACAAGATAGAATTTATAAATAGTGTAAAAGTGATAACATATCTTTTTTTTCATTTGTCTATTTCAGTATCGATTTGTATCGTCAATCCTAAAATCAACGTCAATAAATTCGACTGACTTTCCAAATGAACTCTAATAATAATGCACTAAACACATTTTCATTTTACGCAATGTCTAATGATGATCAATAATCATTATTAAATACTATCTATTCATACAGCCGTGATATTTACATGCATTTTGGTTTCATTATTATAATCACAAGGCTAGGTTGATTCATAATACTATTCACTTTACTACCCAAAACACTATTCCTACTTTTAACCTTCACCTTTCATTTTATATATGTATACGGCATTCAGGCAAGCTTTGCGATATGCGTATATAATAAAGTGAGGGTGTTTGTGTGTTATTGATCACAGTCCTTTGAAAGGCATAAGCAGACCCTTATTAAACATGAAATGTGTTTATGTACAACGTAGTTTATACCATTTATTGTATATTATTTTTTTTCAGTTTGTTTTAAAGTGAATCTAGATTGCATTGTAATATAATTCTATCATGTAAACAAACATTTAAACTAAGGTTCAAAGTCATATAAGAAATGATCGCGCACTTTAACTGGAATATTGGGATGTTGTTTGATATCAAAACACAATGAGACTTGAAAAATCAAATCATTGTAATGTTATACTTATTCATCCTTTAAAGGGCAAGAATATAAATGTATGAATATTTCATACTCCATATTTGCCTATAAAGGTCGCTTTTTCACTCCGCCGTAAGATTAAATATAAAGTTAAATTGAAGCCTCACATGTAAAGTTTGATTATATTTGATATATTTGTATAAAATGATATGGATAAAAACAACATATTCACAAAGTATTGTCAGATGAGTAGGTGATGAAACAATCCAAAAATTGTATCCGTTAAAATATATAAACTAAAGCAAACGATTTTTATATAATTGCACACGACAAATCATTTAGGGTCGATCATTTATGAGCTTATCATGAGCAGTTGTACAAATTCATATATAATACAGACGGATAAACCATATTTTCGATTCGCATTGAACCAATATATGAGCAAAGCATATACGCAGTTGCACCCCGCGAAGTTGGCTCTAAGCAGAGCTTGAGTTATTCTGGAGCGCTCGTTTATTTTTTTTCAGATATTATGCACTTATATTTTAATAAATATTATTATCAATTCCATTGCTATCAATAATGTTCACAAATAAATATTTATGAACAAAATCCAAAGAATGTGAAACACGCATTATATGAAATTCACAAGAGCTGCATGAAACTAACGTCGCGGTGTGCAACCGGTAATAAGGTTTCAACCAAAACATACAATGAATAGATCTACACAAAATAAAATAAACCATGAGGTCCATATATATGGCGCCTTGGACAGTTTTCAGAGGGTACCAAGAAATTGTCCAATATTTATACTCAAGTACTCGCTTTTCACATATAGCTTGTCCATGTATCACGTTTATATCTATCAATAATCATATGAAACTATGAACATAGGACGGTGTATTCAATGTTCCCTATATCTTCTTAACCATAAATGTACGTGTATAATTAATTAATTTGAATTATTTTAGCCTAGATTTAATTACAATAGTATTCAAAATAAACTAGGTTTAGTGCAAACTAAGTCAAATAATTTACTCAATTAATTGAACTATAGAGCAGTTTTAATTTTTGCGCTCCTCAAAAACTATCCAATGTTCCAATTATTACTTTCACGTACTTCTCACATTATTTAATACATAATGAATAAAAATCGTGCACTGTTTTAAGGTAAATTCATATCTACTGTGTATCGTCGATCTTGCGTACTTAATCTCCATTAACAGAAAAACACATCATTATTCATATACATATTGTGTCATTATATATTTTTGAAAAATGCGATGCATAGAGATAATCTTCTTCATCGGCCAGCCGAATTTTCGAAGTGAGCTGCGAAATTAGTCTTAAGTGATCGAGTAATTTACTTAACTTATTAGGCTGGGAATTCTTATAGAGGGCATACTTATAGAGTACACATATATCACATCATATCACATCTTGCTTCAGAAATCCCGAAATGGGATTTTTTTGCTTACCATTGCTTTGAAATTGCGCATAGCAGTGAAACATATAGAGCCTGAAGATAGGGAACAGAATAGAAACGCCTATCGCAGAATTGAAAATTTAAAAAAGAATCGATACAAATTTTAATTCAAATATGATTAATCAAAACAATCTCAACATAATCTCAAACAAATGTACTTTTTTCCAAAATTTACAAAACCAATTTGGAATGACTGGGGTACCCTTTTTTGTAAGAAAGCGCTCATGAGATGCTCTTTCCCATTGCCAAACGCTCTTATCCGCTCGTCTCTCTCCTATTTTATTTCACCTTAACATTACTTTATATTTACATATAACGAGCTTGACGACTTGAGAAGTAAAAGCGCCACAACACCAAACAGTCTGTTAAAAATCTCTAAAAATCAAACATTAAGCGTATAAATGAGATTATTGACTCCAAATCTTAAAAATATTCATAGTTTGACAGCCAATTTGGTACGGCTTGGAGACATATTCTGTGAGGAACAGCTCATGAGATATTCTTCTCATATTTCAACCCCTCCCATACATTCAACCCCCTCCCCCTTTATCTGCTCGTCTGCTCGTTCTAGTCTCGACGGAACTGACAGCCAGTCAATGACGCGTGAAATCCGCATTAATCACATGTCGTCTGCGAACAAAATGTCAGTGATTCAGGGTCCCGCCCCAGTCTTGATATTGTGTCGTTTTGGAGCCCTCCATTCGCTCAGAACTGGAAGTGTATAATGTAAGGATGGTTTCTGGACTCGAATTGGATATATAGAATGTAAATCTTATGCGCTGATTACATACAATGGGCGAATCCCATCTCCACTTGCGATTTTCAATGTTTTATTTGGACTTTTAGGACTTTATTTATTTCTAGGAAGATCCTGTCGATCCTTGTGATTTCATAAATTTGCGATTGCATAGGAGCGATTTTCAATTTACACAATCAATTTAAATAAACGCCATATTTCCTTTGAGGTATTCACCGTTTGTTTGATACATCGCTGAACCAACTTTTGCAAGTGTCGCGGGTGGCGATTATCTCAGCTAAGAGTGAAAAGCGGGAAATAACACATTATAAACCAAGCACAAAAAGATATGCTCATTTTAGTCGTCTGATATAGCCAAGAAATATAGGTGTATATGTTGGTGTGTAATTACTGGTGACGTCCCTGGTTCTTTGCAACGTTTATCAAATCAATATGTGTATGCAGGTTCTAGAGCAAACCCCACCCCGGCCAACCGGTCATATGGCGACTTCAACGTTCTGTCAAATGCAAAACTTCATCATGACGTCAAAGGTAGTAGGTTATGAAGAACTGTTATGACATTTCCTTATGATAACGTGATTTATATATGGTTTTATAAAGTAATAATGACGTCATCTTGACGTTTTGCATTTGGCGTGAAATTGACGTCGCGATATGACGTTGTTTTGATGTTATTCTGGTAGGAACGAATGGTAACGTCACAACAACTTACTTACGTGAGAGGGGGATTTCCACCATCTTTTACATGTAGTTTATGATTCAGTTTCATGTGGCGTAAATAAATGTGAAGAGTGGAATCGTGATTGGATAAAGAAAGTATATATAAATGACATGATGAGGGACACCTGTTAACCATAAAGGACCATTGACCTTATAACGAATATATTATTGCATCTAGTGTTAACAAATATGTTCAATTTACTGCATACCTGCATGGTACACCTTTAAATTACATTGAATATAGTTCTACTCAAAATAAACCATTTGAAGTTCACGCGCTTACCAACATTGCAAAAGCATGGGGGTAATTATCTAATAAAAAATGACATCACATAACTTTATCAGGATATAAATAATTGCACAGTTACACATGCGGGAACTAAAATTCAACAATATATATGCTTTGAAAATGCAACCATATAAGATTCATAAAAAAAACGTGAAAATGTATCAGTTTATAATTAATTATTGTTTCAATGTGATTGCTATATTGCGTCGCAACAACGTCAACGAAATGAATAAACATTGAAATATTCTACCACAAGCTGATATAATTGTTCATTCCATGATTCTTTTTTTTTTTTCTTCTTCTTCTTTTTTTTTTTTTTTTTT
>LQRL01090621.1:0-15352 GCA_001703475.1 Hydroides elegans
GTTTCAAAAACAGGGTTTTCAAATATGTAACACCAAATATTAAACGGCGGAATGAAAACAGTCACGTGACTGTTTTCATTCCGCCGTTTCTACACTACTACTCTACTATTTACTAGAGTATACTAATTAATATTATGTATTAAGAAGTGATTAAAATACATCCGTATCATTTTAAACGATTCGCATAACTAATATAAAGATGTTATGATACTACTCTCCTGTTATTATAATCCCCGCTATTCACCACATATGTCGACTCATATTACCAAATTGAAATGTAAGCGCACAGGCAATGAGAAAAAAAAACAAACACAAGAACACAATAAAAATGGCTGAGTTCCACGGATTATTCTGGAGCAGCCCTATGAATTCCCCTATATATACTTGACAAACCAACAAAATTGAAACCTAGCCCCTTTGAGTAAGTTAAACTATTTCGAAATATGTATGCATGATAAATATTTAAGAAATAATATATCTTATAAATGTATGGGTGTCTTTGTATTGATATACAAACATAAATGGGGCACACTCGTATTTATCCCCTGGTGTTACGTGCAAAAAGCCCGCCGTGCTCAAAAGCCCGTGGGACTTTCTGGCACGCATCAGTATACGAACAACAAAGCCTGCATCGTGCAAAATAGTCCGCATCGTCTTATCTTGATCTCTTAGGCAAATATTGGAGCTTTAACATGTGGCGATGAAATGTAGTGAATCATTAAAATAAAAATTAAAATGAAATAAAAATTTGAATTAGATTAACAGTCACATCTTTATTCAAATATCTCAAAGTCATTAACAATAATATTTTAATGTAATTTTTTAAACTTAATAAGTAGCCAATGCTCACAATGACAAAATATATAAATCACTCTTATTTTGATTTCATATTCAAGCCTTTTTTTACGAAATAAAATTTAAAGGTTAATTCATTTTCTATTTTGATTAGATTGATTAGTTTCCATAATGAAATCATTAAAACAAAATAAAAATAAAAATTAGATTAAGAATAACTGTCACATTTTAATTCAAATATTTTCTATTTTAATTAGATTGATTATTTTGCATAATGAAATCATTAAAATAAAAATAAATTAAAATAAAAAATAGATTAAAAATCTAAGATTAAGATTAGAATTAGAAATAAAAGTTAAAGGTTAATGTATTTTCTATTTTAATTAGATTGTTTGAATTGCATAATGAAACTGAAACCTAATTTAATATTTGGTTTATTTTTTTGTTCTCTATAGAATTAACTATTTACAAATTGTAGTCATACATAAAAAAATAGAGTGCAATGCATCAGACTCATTTAGCGGTCATGTTATAAGGTCACACAATATGTGTCTCCACGTGTTAAGATGTTTATAGAGTGTATCATTTAGTACACGTTTACAAATATAGTGAGACGTACATCAGAGGGGATAACCATACACTGTTCATTTTATATAAAACCAAGGAAACTTAGGTAAATAAGGTAAATAAGCTTCAAAAAAGGAGCAAATTAAAGGTTATATATGTACATGTATACTTAGCACAATTAATTGTTTGTATTGGCCTTCATTTGAGCCAGAGGGAAATATATGGTATAAGATTAACATAAAACTACTGAATCACAATTTTCAATCAATTCACTTAATCATGCGAAAGTTTCATAACCAGATCATCCCATAGATGCTCAATGGGATTCAAGTCGGGAGACACTGCGGGCTAATCCATGCGCGTAATAGCCTCCTGTTCAAGAAAATCGTCGGTAATCCTTGCTATGTGGGGTCTTGCATTATCATGCAATATGACGTGTTGTCCTATCGCCCCTGCGTATGGTAGCACGATTGGTCGAAGGATTTCATCAATATAGCGTTGGGCGGTCAATGTATCATCGACAAAATAATATCCGTCCTCCGACCGAGCGATATGCCTGCCCATATAACGATTCTCCGTTCGAAGGCATCGTATTCATGAATATGTTGATCTCGATATTACTCGTTGGGGCGTCGCAAAATGCGCAGACGGCCATCATTCATCGATAGTTTGAAGCGACTTTCATCAGAAAACATCACTCGACACCTTTGATTACGGGCCCGTCTAGCGTGCTCACGCGCCCATGTCAACCTGTCTTCGCGGTGATGTCGCTTCAATAGGAACCGCTTGAGGGGCCTAAACGAACGGCGTCCGTCTGCGTGCAGTCCGTTGCGTGTTGTTTGGACCGAAATTTGCGTACGGGGGAGATCTTCTCGGAGGGCGTTCGCTGGAAAACATAAAAACAGCATTAACTAATCAGAACCACTTTTAATTCAAACTACAGGATGCATAGCGCAAACACTTTTTAAACAAATTGCATGGTTTCATATTGATTTTAAATTCTCTATTTTCACACTAATACGCTGCCGTAGTCCATAATAGAATTAAAAAGACACGAAGATGGTCAAATTGTACCTCTTGTGACTTCAAATGGATAGTTGGACGTGGAAAAATTGTTCTCTGGTTATGAAACTTTTGCATAATAAAGTGAATCGGTTGAAAACTGTGATTCAGTAGTTTTATTTCAATTTTATACCACATACTCCCCTCTGGCTCAACATGAATTAAGTGTGCTAAGTATATATGTTGTGTGCCATAATAAAGCCCACATAGAAGCATAAAACGGAGCCTGAAAGTCTGTATATAACAAGGGCAAACTGGGCGATTCATTTTCCATATCAATTAATTCTATAGAGAACCAAAACCAAAAGAGAAACAAAAGGTTAAATTAGGTTTCCGTTTCATTATGCAAAATAATCAATGTATCAAGATGTTACACCGTTTTGCTCCATTGAAATATGAAGGGCATCCCACGACACATTTTTTAAAAAGTTCTTAAATTACCTTAGAATGACAGTAGAAGTATGAATAACAACAAAATAATGGTATTTGAACATTAAAACTTTGCAAAAAGGTGTTCATTTTTCCAAGCCAGCTGGGCTGTTCCTCCTTTTCTAGCCAGCTTGGAACAGAAAAGGAACACCTTTTGCGAAAATTGAATTGTTGATTTTAACTAAATTACCTGTCATTAGCCCGGGGCCGCAGGCCCCTCCCCTTTATACAACTCACATGCTCAATCCTATTACTGCTAAAATTTCGGTTGAGCGTGGGTAATTACTACGCGGAGATTATGTAGTTTTTAGCTTTTAATTTCACGCTTATGTTTCTATCAAATATATGCAAGATGTGAAGATATTAAAAACATCATTTTATCTTTTTTATCATAATGCGTTGTTTAAGCCAATTTCTTAACCCAAACAGCAGTCATTAAATAGTATGCGTAAATATAATTTTGATACAATATTTAATCATTTGAAATGGGCGATAAAAGATAAGCCTCACTTCGAAATCTTAATAGCTGTCATGTGAGTATCGAACCTCTTTCAACGCATTGGTTATAGTCATCAAACCATTCAAATGGATAAAATCGTATTTTAAAGAGATCGAATAGAATTTGCTTGGCAGCAACAATTGATGTTATTTTACATTGCGCAAAAATAATTGTTACGTCATACATGAAGCAAGTGGCAATTAGCGTCTTAAAGACAATACAGTAAAATAAAGAGTCCAAATGAAAATGAAGATTTAGATGTAAGAATAAACGATTAGTAAAAGTGTAAAACCTAATTTGTTCAATTATCACATATGAACTTAAATACAAATATTGTCTAGTAGTACCTTGCATCATTGTTAGTTTATTAGTGTATTCAATATCAAATGTTTTGCATCATTCTTAATCGCATAATTATTGCTCATTCTTTTTCGTCGGTTCCATATGCACAAAAATATATAAACATGTGCATTGCATGTATATTATATTACAAAGGCAATTGATTCTTGAATGACAGATGAAACAAAACAAACTTTTTGAAATGGTGAAAAAAGCTGCGTTGCGTTCACGCAAGCAAAAAAAGCCAGAAAATAAAAGCTCGAAAACCGAAAGCTCGAAAACATAAATAGCACTATATCCCGTCTATTCAAAAATCGGATTCTTAGGCATTATGTTAGAGCTTTTAATTTATGTGAATGTGCCTTTAATTTTAAATAATAAAATATGCATGTTTTATTAATGGTTTCAGCTATCCATTTCTTTATAGTATTTTTTTTTAGTTTGTGCCATGGTGTGTTATCATTGTTATGAAATTGTTAAAATAAGTTGAAATGAATGTATATAAATCCCGGGCCAGCTTGCGGTAGTATATTTCTAGTATATTGAAAATAACAGTTTATTATACAAATGCAAGCATGTTTGATCAATTTTGAAATAATTATTCTCAATATATATTACGACAATGAGGAAATCATAAAAAGATTTGTTCCTCAATCTGCTAAAATCTCCAAGCTAGAATAAATTTCCACAAAATTTGTTAGCTGTTATTTCCAGCTGGAATCTGGTAGGGAACACCTTTTTGGGGGAACAGCTCGTGAAGTACTCTTCAGATTTAAGCCATTTGTTGAATATGTTTGGGTAATAGGAATTCATTATCAAGATATGCGCATATTTATTCATGGGGTATATTGAATGTGGGTTTAATGGTGGGTTTCTGATCACGGTTTTAACTACAAGCGACGCTTGAGCGTTGCTCAAGCTAGCATTTGGGTTGCAGATCAATTGCTTGACTAAAAGTGATTGAGCCTTGCTCAACACCAATAACTTATTTTTTAAACTCGAAATATTTGTTCATGACCGGCTAAATACCGGTTATTCTTTTTCACAGACAAATATCGAGTACTGCATTTATTGAATAATTTTCAATTTTTAAACATAAAAAGCAAAGTATAAGTAACGTGTTTTGTGTAATTTTGTATGACGATACATGTATGTGGTTCTAGGGCATGGCGCCCCCCCCCCCCTCCATCGTCAAAAAGCCAACCCCCCTCCCCTGGTAAAATTCCCCCACATTAAAATAGCATCATAAAGATATGCATCAATTAAGTAAAAATTACGTTGAAAGTTTCACGTAATGTTGACGTCGGAATTTGACATTGCTGATGCGTCGTTTATGGCTGCGATGTAACTTGACGCTACATGGAGGTGGTGGGCTTTTCGCCAAACCTACAAAAATGGGGGCGGGGGATTTCCGCCGGAAGGGACTTTTCGCCGGTGGAGGGGGGGGGAGCTTGTGAGCATATGCAATTATATACATGCAGAATATACATTAACGCTATTTAATCTATCCGTTTGTAATATGCGGTATTAGCTGCAAATTCAAATTTCTGACGAAGAAAAATGGTCTCAAATGCTGATGTAGATTTTACGTACTCAATGCAACCGACCTCGACTCCACGTCGCATAGACGTACACCTGATAAAGATACGTACCAAGTGAAGTGAGAACCAAAGTCAGAAAAAATGCCTAAGACAGACATATTTCATATATATTCTCAAAACTAACCATTACCCTTACGTACCATCACATAAACCTCAAAATGGCATTATATTGATAATGGATGCCTTATCATCATTGAGATATTTTGGGATTTCGATGTGAAGATACTGGAAAGTGATAGGTCTAGATGATTCATAGATATCATCTTTACATTAGTATGTCTTTCAAAATATTTAACACATTGTTTAGGACTGATTGTTTTTAATTATATCGAATTCCAAACAATCCAAACAGATCAAGGTGCATGATGGGCTTTATTCTCAAGTACAAATAATAGCGAAAGGGCCATTATATGTTCTTATTTGTTTATTTGTTTTTGTTTTTGTCCAATCAAAAAGTGCTAACGAGGTGTTAAGTGACGCTTGAGCAATGCTTGCAGAACACCGACCCGAAACGTTGATCAGCAACCCAAAGTAATTTTTTTGGCAAACACCAAGCTTTACAATGTTAAACTCCCATAAGAACAAGCCTGCAACCCAAATTTTAGCTTTGATAATACCAGCTTGAAACAAAGCTTAAAACACGCTTGAAAGTTTGATCAGAAACCCACCATAAGATAACCGAGATTGTAAATTTAACGCCATATCGACATATATGTATTCGATGCCATTCACGTCTACCTCATAGGATAACTATTTTTTTTGTGTCTCATATACTTTGATTAGATGATAGAAAATATAAATACTTACATAATAAATTGAAAAATGGAAATCAAGTTTTTAAAGTTTTATTATTTAAATTGACATACATAATCAGAATTGACAGGCCTAATTAATATAGGTTTCTTCTTTACCGAAATTATATTGAATCGCATATTCTGGTGTTTTCGAAATTCGGATCAGCTCTCGCAGAGAATGGCCATAGTGTAGATTTGTTGATACCTTCAAAATGCTGAGCTGCGATTCACAGTTGATATCTCGATTAATATTATTCGCTATCCTGTGCGCTTCAAAAACCCTTTCTTCGATACTGATACAAATGTTCGAATTGACGAGGTATTGGACGCTATAAAAGCATGATATTTGAAAACAATTGATATCACAGGAAAGCAATATGAACACGTTATGACATATATACAAAATAAATGCGCTGATCTGTTGCAAAACAAGACATTGCTTGCTGTTTTAGTCAAACGCTACTATGATTTGATAATTATTGACAGTAGCGATATTAGCTGCTCCTCAGCTCTACACGTTAAATTCTACCCTTCCCATTGCTCTCCAATGACCGGAGTATTGGAACTATCGCATTCCAGCTTTACCTTCAGTCGTACCTCATACACTATTGCCGTTCAATCAGTCAATGAGTCTGTATGAAAGAGCTATCAAATTGATTGAGTTTTGTATGATCGAATTGTACGTCCAATCCTACCTTAATGATGTTCGGTTTGTTAAAATGTATGCACCGGAACCACATCCTTAACGAATTTGGACATATGGAATGGTGCATCATTAGTGTCTATTAGACACAGTGATCATGTAGAGTTTCCGTTGCTAAACTTACCTAATATCGTAGAAGTTGGCGATTTAACTGTACCAGAGCCATCAGTACTACCCAACAAATATGGATTGTTATTGAATTCAACTAAGCGTGATGTGATTTTGTTTTCGATGGGATGTCTTTTAAAAACATTACCGTACAAGATATTGTCAAAATTTTGTAATGCATTCAGACTACTTGAACATCAAGTTATTGTTATCTGGAAATCCAAACCTATACTAAACTGTTCGCCTAACGCAAACATATGGTCATGGTCACCACAGAATGACTTGCTAGGACATACTCAAGTGAAGCTTTTTTATAACACACTGTGGAGTAAAATCCTTTATAGAGTCCGCTTACCATGGAACGCCAATGATTGGCTTTCCTATCTGTATGGATCAACTCAGAAATTGCGCAAACATGCAAGGAAAGGGATTGGGGATAACTATTGATATAGCCTCATTTACCTAGAAGGAAGTGATGGACAAAATCGAAGTGCTTTCATATGAGAACTATACATATACTATAGACTGCCAACCATACGTCAATACTTATGCACAGGATAGAGACAACTTCTAAACATTTCTAGAAATGGTTGTCTTTTGTATGGAACACGCTGTTCAATTTGGAGCACATCACCTTAGACCAATCGAATTGCATCTGAATTTATTCCAAATGTTCATGTTAGATGTAATTACCGCTTTCTTTGTTTTTGTTCTTGTTTAGTACATCGGTTGGTTTGTGGTGTTGTCTTAGGTTGAATATGATAATTGAAACTAGACAATTACAATTAAATAAATCAGAATGTGAATGAAATGCGCTTGTTGAAATACTTCTTGACTTGATTGCTAGAGATGTCGGCCTGCGGACATCAATTTACGGAAATGCAAAGGCCTCTTTTCCTACCACAGAAATTGAAATTATCAATGCGATTAAGTTTTAGACTTAAAAAATCGTTGACGTGTCATTCTATGTCACAGTACCCGAAACAGCACCTTTAATTGTAAAAAAAAGTAAAATTATTTTTTTTCCTTAAAAAGGATAAACTAAAGGTCTTTGTCATAAATAGTTGTAGATATCTGTCAAATCATTAATAGTTATATGAATACCTGAGATGTTTAAGAAACACCAATTGCACTTATTGCTAGCAATGGATTATAATCGCAACTTGTAAGCTGTTCCTGAAGCTATAGCATTGTGGAGGGTCAATTTTGTGTCAGGTATTTGATATTGTGCTTGGTTAGTGTGAATGGAAGATATTTATGTATAGTAATGCATTGAAAAAAAAAAGAAAAAAAAAAAGAAAAAAGAAAGAAAAGAAAATGCTCATAAGCTATTGTAAAATCAGAATATGTACTAGCTACTCTACAATTTTCATTACTATGTTATTAATGTTTTGAGAAGCCCGACCCAACATTTGGGCATTATCTTTTATAAAGATATAATAACAGCCGACATTCAAACATTTCGCTACATATATTATTTCATAGTGCATTATGTATAGAATAAAGTACGAGTTCAGTCCAATTACTAAAAATATTATACACTTCCGAGGCGCAGCCGAGGCACCTGTACAATGTTATAAGTAATGGAGTTGACTGAGTACTTTAGTCGGAACAGCACCTCACGAGATGTTCCACAAAAAAGGTGTTCCCCACCAAATCCCAGCTGACTTGGAAATTTTGAGAAAATTATTTCTAGCTTGGAGATTTGAGCCATCTGAGGAACCCCCTTTTTTGATAATTTCTCAATAAGTGGTGATAATAATTATTTCGAAATGGATTAACTTGCTTGCAATTGTGTAATTAACTGTTATTTACAATATATGAAAAGTAATTAAGTTATATTCAACATTTCAATTTCGGGTAAAGGTGTTCCTGTTCTGTTCCAAGCTGGCTGGGAAATGGAAAATTGCCCGGCTGGCTTGGAAAAAGTGAACACCTTTTTGTAATGTTTAATGTCCATTAACCATTATTTTGTTGGTGTTCGTAATTGTTATTGTTGTTTTAACGTGATTTAACAACTTTTTGAAAAATGTGTCATGTGATGCCCTTCTACTGTGCGTTTGAGATTGAATAACACCGTTTTTTAGCGATTGGAAAAAAACATGAAATACTGCTTCATGATAATAAATACTAAACTTAATGCAAAATGTTTGGCTGCAATTACAATCCAAATTTCAAGATTCCCCCTCTTTCCTGAATATACGCAATGTTAAGAATCGGAGCCGATTTCGAGGCAGAAAACGGCTCAGTCCCCAATTCACTTTACATGGTGCACGTTTTCAGCCTCGAAATCGGCTCCGAATAAAACGATCATACTTTTTAAAATGTTTTTTTTTTGTTCACCCTCTCCGTCCCTTATTAATACTTTATACATATATAGGCTATTGGATTGTCTATATTGGAACTAAAATTCAAGAAATCTAAATATCTTGAACTCAGGAACTAGACATCTGATTTAAGATGAAAAAGCTCGCTGTATGCTAGCTGAACATTGAACGAATCTTGACATAAATTGCAACGGCAGTAACAAGACTCATTAAGATCATAAAAAGCAAAGCTGTAGCAACATCTAACATGAACATCTGGAATAAGTTCAGATCCAATCCAGTTGGTCTTAAGTGATCTGCATCAAATCGGACAATGTGTTTCATCCAAAAAGCTACCCTTTCCTTAGAGGTTGTCTCTAGTTCGTGCAGAAGTAATGATGTGTGTTGAGCTATATGTGTATAGTTTCCATTTTCATTTAAAACCGCTTTGATATTGTCGGCTAATTCCTTTGAAGTAAATGAAGTTATATCCATTGTGATTCCCAATCCTTTTCCTTGCATGTTTGCGCAATTTCTGTTTTGGTCCGCAAATATAGGAAAACCTATCATTGGGGTCCCGTGGTAGGCGGATTCTATGAAAGATTTCACTCCACAATGGGTAATAAACAGCATAACGCTTGGATATCCGAGTAAATCATTCTGAGGCAACCAGGATCTGAAGTAAACGTTAGAGGAACAGTTTGGTATAGGTTTAGATTTCCAGATAACAATAATTTGATGTTCAAGTAGTCTGAAGGCATTACAAAATTTGGCCAATATCTCGGCAGGAAAGGTTTTTAAAAGACCCATTGAAAACAATACCACAACGCGCTTAGTTGAATTCAATAACAATCCATATTCTTTGGGTAAAACTGCTGGTTCTTTTACAGTCAAATCGCCAACTTGTATAATATTTGGTACGTTTGGTAGCGGAAATTGTAAAAGATCGCTGTGTCTCATAAACACCAAAGATGTACCTTTCCGTATTTCCAAAGTAGTTTTTGGACGTCTTTCGGGTACATACATTTGCGCAAAGGTATAATTATCGAGATAACATTGAGCGTAATATTCAACGATACAAAACTCGATCAAATTGATGGTTCTCTCGTAAAAACTCATTGATTGAGTAAATGGTAGTAGTAATTGAGGTACGACTGACGGTAAAGCTGGAATGCGATAGTTCCAATATGGCCCATCAGGTGAGAGAATCACGAACGGTAGATCCAATTTATATGGAAGCGCTGTGGAACAGCCGAAATCAGTACTGTCAATAACCATCAAATCATAGCGTTGCTTGAATAAAAACGCAAGCAATGTCTTGTTTTGCAAAAGATCAGCGCATTCATTTTGTATATAAGTCATCATGTGATCATATTGTTTCACTGCAGTATCCACTGTTTTCAAATATCCTGCTTTTATAGACTCCAATGTTTCGTCTATTCGAACATTTGTATCGGTATCAAAGAAAGGCTTTTCGAATCGCACCGGGTAGCGAATTACATTAATCGAGCGATCAACTTTGAAGTTCAGATGAGCGTTTGAAGCGATTAACAAATCTACTCTGTGGCCATTTTCTGTGAGTGCTGAACCGAATTTCGAAAATACCAGAATATGCGATTCAATATTGTTCGGGTAAAGGAGAAACTTATATGAATTAGTGCAGCTAATGCTTATTATATATATCACGTTAAAAATGTACGAATTTAAATAGCTGATTTCCATTTTTTAAATTATAGTGATCGTTTCCTGTTTAATTGATCCAATCATAGGAATTGATACACATATACATGCATTTGAGTAATCCTGTGAGCTTGACCAAACTGCTTCGAGTAATGTATACATATGGGCCGATGAGTTAAATTCTGTTGGAAACTCAACCTCAATATATCCAATAAATAGATATGTTCTAATTTCAACAACAACTAATATAATCTAAACATATTAAACAAATAGTTTACATCTAATTGGAGCAAAACAGCGTAACATCTTGATCCATTGATTTATTCTAAATAATAAAACGGAAACCCCATTCAGCCATATGTTTCTTTATTGTTTTGGTTTTATAGAATTTATCGAGATCAAAAGTAAATAGGTTTTTAAAGGGTCGAGATTCTATACTGTGTGTGTAAAATTAAGATCTGAAGGGTGACCTGGGAACCACGGGGCGAAATGGTAAGTAATGGCAGTTTTGCCAATGTCGCGGGAAACAAGCGAAATGTCACTTGTTTTCAGGGGCTTTCGCGGTATTTTTTGGCTTTCGTGGGTTGCTTGTTTTTCGCTTCTTTTCGGAATTTTATTTTTTGCTTTATTTTCTTTATAAATTTTTTGAACTTAGTTGTGATTTTGACGATGAAAAAGTGATATTTTCAAAATATTGAATTTGATTCTTTATTTTTCGCTTGTTTTTTTTAGTAGTTTTCGCTTGTTTTCAGCGAATTGTTCGCGTTTTTTTTCATCGCGAGAGTTGGCAACACTGAGGAATGGTCCTAATGCAGTTGAAGGGTTCCGTGCAACAATGTGTTGCGTCGACTTAACATGTTTCGCCAAAATATATTGCAAAGTGTCACATGATCATAAATCCATGTTATATACTTAAATGATGCTTCAGAATAAATGCGATCATAATAGATCTATCATTTGACCACATGCCAATCCTTATATAAATGACCAATTTAAAAAACCTTCAACGTCTCTTTACTCAAAATGTCGATTTCAGACTTAACACAATGTTGCACGGAGCCCTTCAGTTATTTTCTAAATCTCGAACCAATCTCTCGGACTGATTAAGGACACAATTTGATAGAATGGTGTATCTGGAATTCGCGGGAATCTATAATTCGCGGACACGTGTTTCTCGAGAATTTTTCATATTTAGAAACATCTAATATATAGGAATACATTGAGAAACCAGTTTTCTATCACACTCAAGTCAAAACACGATCACAATCTCAAGTAATTCTCAAATAACACGTGTCCGCGAATTATAGATTCCCGCGAATTCCAGATACACCATTCTACGTGCACAAATCAGGCGAATGCTATATAGCTCTAAAACAAAAACACTCACAAGAACAGGCTCCAATCAGATTTTATTTTCATATCATTCGAGTTAAAATTCAAAGAAAGAATGAAAACAACAACAGCCGATACCTTTTATACTCATAACGTTTAACTCATTTTTGTCTAGAAATAATGAATTAATTACCACATGATTTAACAGCTACTTTTCTTAAAATCAAGTCCGATTGAAACAGGTTATAATATGATTTAACAGTGTTTGTTTTGTTTTTTTTTTCGCTTTTAGATTTTTAGTACATGTATTTTTAAACTGCATCTAATGAATCCATATACCTTGTTCTTCATTACTAAATTTATGTTCATATTGATGGTTTTAAGCGATCGCGCCCTTACCAATGCCACGTTAGAAAGGTGAACAATTGCAATAATAACTTTTTTTAAAGTACCACCATGATCAAATTCGTCTTAATGTACACATGCTCAAAACTTGCTGTTTCCAGAAAATATATTTTTGGATAAAATTTTCATCAACATAACATGACCTTATAACCAACGTATTCCACTCATATGTAGGCCTATCTTATAAACTACATTGTATTATTTTTTTTACCTTTTTACAACAAAATAACTATGTACTGTATAACATCCGCACTTATAACAATGTCTTTTTTTTCTTCTTAAATTAAAATAACCACACTTAGAATGTATCTAAAAACATCTTAAATATGAGATTTTATTTACAAGCTTTATGAACCGTAAAATAAGTTTTGGAAAATAATTATGCATTATGTGGGGCTTTTCTATGTGTGCCTCAAATAATTTTAACCATGATCAAAAGACTATATAAAATGGTACATAAGCAACCATTTCTTATTTTGCGAAACGGTAGAATATTGATTTTGTTGAATTTCTAACAATGTGATAACACGTTATAAGTTAATTTTAGAAAAAAAAAAAACGAATATTGATAGAATTATAAAGCAATTTTAAGTAAATTAGATTGAAATGTTTACTCTGTACTTAGATTCTTACAACAAAAAAAAAACTAAGGCATATTAACAGAACGTCAGATTAAAGGTTCACGTTATTACCAAATATTTAAATTCAATTCACCATCTATTATTTATAATAAACGAAAACAGACGTATGTACCATTTCTCAACAATCGGAAATCGTATATCTAGTTTGGTCCAGACAAATAACATATGACAATAATTATATTACGATACGTTAAGTTTATGTGATTGTTATTGATCTTTGTGTGGCAAAATGCATATCTTTTAAGGGTTTGATACATTTTCGTGATTTTTACTTATCAAGTACTTATTATGCATTTTGTATACATTAATATATGGCTTTATTACAGTCGATGAAATGAGTAACAACAATAATCCAAGCATTTAAAAATCTTGCTCGAAACATTTTACTTCTTCTGTTAGATTTAACACCGGTAGAAAATATGAGATTGATCGATCAATTTAAATTTAAATTGCCAAATGCATTACTTGTAAATTAGCAAGAAAGCGAACCATAATAGCACTATTACAGTAGTAAAGAAATCAAGCCAGTAACCATAGAAATGACGCCATAACTTTAGTTTTTATGTCTGATGTATACAGCTTTTATGTAAGTCCCAAAAGGTAAAAATTATATATATTTTTTTAAACAACATGTAGTTTGAAGGTCTCGAATATTGATTTAACCGAAAAAAAATAACATTCATTTCTATGATTACAGGTCAGTTTTTTATGATACGTCGAAATGAATCAAACCAGCTACCAATAAAGCACAAAAAATATAATTGGCAAAATATTGCCACAGCTGAAATCAGGGCAGAAGTCGAGCCCCGTTTTCTTAAGGACCCTTTTCAGTCTCTTCATTTTATGCCCTTCTAAGTTGGCGCGATGCAGCAAATTAAGCACATAAAAGGTCGTATAGCTTTCAAAATAGATTCTGATTTTCCTTCCCTCTTTTCCGTGGTGTTTGAATTGTGTATCGTTGGTAGGTAGAGGAATTTTCTATGATGACGTTCTTTCATCAAAGTACGTTTTCTCACCGCCGCCAAAAAAAAAGATCGACGTAAAACAATGATTGGAGAAACTAAGGAGATGTACGTGTCTACTCTTAACGTAGGACAAATTTGGGTTAATGACTAACTTTCTTATATGTGTTAAGCAAGCGTTGATTCAAGATAAATGACGGTTTTTTACTCATAAAGAGAAAGCATTAAGATATTCTTAAGCTCTCAATCTCTATGTCGAAGTGATTTTTAAAACTGGCAAACGTCTTGTCCATATTTATAAGATTTCAGGATTACGTTTTAATTCATTCGTAGATTATGAGAATTTTCTGCTAAATGCAGCAAAAAAGCTATGCACGATTGCTAAGATCATAACAAAGGATTTGATAGTTGTATAATGCATGGGTGAAAAGGGGATTGTCAAAACAAATAAAACATAAGCGTGACGTCATAATCACAACAAATTACGCCATAAATATGAATGACCAAAAACCATATGTGACGCCGTAATTTTGTGTCACACAAAAACAAACACGTAACACAAACCACACGCAAATCTGCAAAATATAACGTCGCACGCTATGACGTCGTTTGTCACATTGACATCCATAGCAAATTGACGTCACAATAAAACACCGACGTCGCAAAAAATCGTTATTCCAATGGGGGTTGTCGCGGTGTTATGACCAAAATTGTGACGTCATCCATAAGTGCAATGGCGCCTCCTATTGGGCAGTGGCGTTTTCCTTGAGTTTGCCACCGTCGCCCTCAGACACAAAGCGCTTGCGGGCTCTGTCAAAAGAACAAAAGTACACATAATAAAATGATGCGATGCAATCATTATTTTGTATTTATCTTATTATGTTTCACCTCTCTCAACATACTTATTTTATCCTGTCTACAAACCGTTAATCAAGAATCATTACATCCCCTCCCCCTACCCCTTCTCGCTTTCTCTCCCTTTTTCTCTTCTACTCTCTGCAAATTGATGGCCAGGCCAGTTACCCTCTGCTTCCTGTTCTCCCTTCAAACCCCTGGCCAGGCATTCCTATTTTCTCTTTTCTCTCTTCTCTCTCTCTCTCTCTCTCTCTCTCTCTCTCTCTCTCTCTCT
>LQRL01090641.1:0-14029 GCA_001703475.1 Hydroides elegans
ATGCTGTATCCTAGTAAGGGCAGTCTCCGTGCTGTGACCTACCCTATAGGCCGATTGGTGTAATTCATGCATATTTTCAGCATTCATGTAACTATCCAATAGAGGATATTCGGCTGTTGCAGAAAATAGCTCCATGCGTGTCTGGAGAGCATCGAGCGGGACAAACGCAGTGCCTGTGCCCCTTGTTTATTCATACATTTACCACTGTGCTTGCACATTTTTTCGCATCCTGTGTATTTTTTCCGCTTTTTTTCTTTCATGCATTGCGTTATTAAAGCAAACAATGTTATTACAATGTATCACTACTTTGTTAAAAAATGGCATCTTTTTTTCAAACAAAGCATCTATGAAAATCGCAATATATTAAAACAAATATGTATATGTAACAAATTTACGATAATCCAGCTGGAATAAACCTTATGAAATAGCTAATAAAGTTAATTTAAAAGTATACCTGGGGCTGAAACGCGAAATGAGTCGTGAATTCACATTTAAAAAGGTGAATTATAGCTACAACAAAACACTCTTTGCCATTTTTTATATGAACAATATATTTCAGTATTTAAATGTACATGTGCGCATGTCTCGCGCCTTTCTATAAATCCATCATGGAAAACGCTAAATGGTAACCGGTAAAACTTATCCACGCTACGCTTTAGATGCTTAACGTTTTAAAACGCTAATTTCTAATAAGACAAACCCTTAGACGTTAAGATTAACCATAAATGATAAAAAAAAAATGAATGATTTGAACCGCGCCCGGCTGTATAGACTTCCTATGCCTTTTAGCATCACTGTTCTATATATGGTTGACTTCATTTTATTTGGAAGTGTTTAGTTTAATAATGAACATCAATTAATCAACATCAAGAACGACATTTAATTACTTTAAATTATGTAACATGTTTATTTTGGGGTTTTCCTCAGTATATTTGTGCTTAAGCACTTTTTCTGGTAATCATCACCACAATCAGGTTTAACATGTTCCAAGCACAATAGTTGAATCGAAGTCAGGTAGACTCTATAATTTCATTTGGTATTCATATTGAAAAAAAACTTTTGATTTCTTTCAGAATAACGCTGAAAAAGAGTTAAATGTTATATTTAGATTCTAAGCTATAGTTACGCACATTAAAGCAACTTATAAAAGGATCGACTTATCAAATATACACTGATTTTTGTCCATACATTATTATTACTTTTCTCAAAATCTTTGTAAAATATTAATTTTTTAAAAATATATAAACGCGTCAAAAACTAACAGAATAACATGTGTAAGAAGACTTAAAACACACGCATAAACATTGAGACAGTGATAGGTATGCTGCATTAGTGTCCCGCGCGAGGGGAGAGGGGTCTGGATTGTGCTATTTTCGGCAATAGCCAAATAGCCTCTATTGGGAAATCGCACATTTTTCTATCACTTTCGACAAAAACGACAAATAACTAACAAACAATCTGAAATACTAGCATGAAAGTAGTGCAAAACAAGGGCTCGTCCGGGATCTGAACCCGGGACCTCTCGCACCCTAAGCGAAAATCATACCCCTAGACCAACGAGCCAACTGACAAGGTTTTCTTAAAATTTGATTCAAGAATTTATCGATATTTTCTTATAAAAGGATGAAGGGAAAGTGGGAGCTATTGAAAACAAGTCAATTATAGTCAAAATGGGCCAATATTATATTGATTGACATTTCAATATCTACATTGATATTTCATCATCCACTGTTCAGCAATGTGTGAAGCTTTATTTTTAGTTCAAAGGCCATAATTTATTTCTTAAGTACGGCTCGTTGGTCTAGGGGTATGATTCTCGCTTTGGGTGCGAGAGGTCCCGGGTTCAAATCCCGGACGAGCCCTCTTTTTACTCTTACTAGATTCCAAAGTGAGGCGGTTTTCCAATTTATTACGTGTATAAGGAACACATTTGAGATTTTGAAACACATTCATGAATAGAGTTTTTTAAAAAAGTGGATTGAAAAAAAAAAATGTTTTAGATTTTTTAATTGAATATTGTGTTTCGAAAGTATTGCAAAATCACCTACTCTTTATGCATATAAATTAAATACGTTTGTTTTTGTTATGATTAAGCTATGAAACAGTGCGATTGATGGAAATGGGAACGGCGCCGGATAAGGCAGCTTACATGGCCCTCAGTAGAATCAACAAGTTCTATCCCGGGTTTTCGGGAGCCATCGTGGCTCTCAATAAATATGGTATCCATGGTATGTATCTATCTATCTTTAATTGTTACATCTATTCATATATAAATAATAAAGTAACAAAAGTTATTGCACTTTTTTTAACAAAAATAAAAATATATTCTTTTTCTTGAGGGATAACATTAGATGGACGGAAATTTCGCCGCGCTCTAAGCCTTCGAATCATGAACGTGTAGTTGATCAAGATAAGTTTTCAAAATTGTCTTAACAAAGTGGCAAAGTGATTAAAATCCTGATCAAAGAATTCTTCATTATACTTTTAATTATATTATTTTGTATTATAATATTATTTCAATAGAACACTTTGTTTCTAATTGTTGAATCTGGTTCGCTTGAAGGAAGTACAACATTATGTCAAATTAATCAATTTTAACATGATTGTGTTACATGTAATATTTATTCTTTAAATGCAGGTGGTGCATGCTTCGGGTTCAGCCAGTTTCAATACTCATTAGGGCAACCGCAAAAATATGAAAAATATGAAGTCAGTGTTGTCAACGTAACGTGTACACACAACACAAAACCATGACGTCATCGGAATTAGTGTACCGGAAGTAAATTGGGATCAATTAACATACACTGAAGTTGATATCTTGTTTCTCCGAGTGCTCGGTTATTGATGTATATGTGTAAAAGCAAAACTGTGATATAATGTTGCACAATTTATCGTTCGATTAGCTGTTATTTGGTCAACTACAACTGTGTTCATATGCTTCCAAATACATGGAAGGAGTATGTATAGATACCTGTTATATCTACTTTACATATATGTGCATAGGGATTGTCAAATTATCACGTGACTACTGATACGTGCAATGTAACAATTTGAGACACCGACCCAAAATATATCAGAGAGCATACATGTATATCAGAGCCGAGATGTAGAAAATAATGAATTAAATAATATTCTAAATATATTATCTCAAAGTTTTGTTATACTATAACTTTCAGTTAAAATCTATGTTTTTTTTTACTGGAACGAAGTTATTTGTGTATGGTATTTATCATATCTTAAGTGTTGAATATGACATTTTATGGCATTAATTTGCTGGTTGCGTACATAAAAAATGGTACCAAGAAAATAAGGTATATACTCCTTATGTTTTCTTTAATTTCTAGGAAAGTCCTAATATCGAGCTAAGACACTTATAATTAGATATAGTGCATTGCTATTATTGTTGAATATAATGCATTTTTAATATCATAATGATTAAGAAAACGGGGAATTAAAACCACGTAAATAAACGTTTCATACATTTTATTAACACTTTGACTTTTATGAAAAGAACATTTATCAAAAGATTTTGCAAAACATGAAGAATGCAGCCACAAAAAGCTGCTTTAGAAATTATAACAATCACGAATTAATTTCTTAAATAATGTTGTGATTTTCAAGTTGGAAATGTTTAACAAAATTATCAATTTTTCTATATCAATATTTTATTGTTCCTTTTTTGTAACGATTATGTTTTCTTTTGCAGTATAAAAACAAAAGAAAATTCAACACATTCAAAGCACAAGGTTTTCATAAAAACTCAAATTAACTCCCTTTTTGGTATTGGGATGTTTATAAACGATAATAAATGCTTCAATAGATGTCATTTTCTACCATGGTTGTCGCAAGGTAATTTCATTGATAAGTGATAATCACTGTCAAATTACAATTTAATCTCAAATAGTTTTTATTCATACTTTTCTAAATAGGTATTTCAACACACCATTATATGAATAAGTACAAGAACAAATAGTTGAATGAACGAAGTTACGCTCAACTCACATTTAAACATTGTAAGATTGCACATAGCGCAACGTAAGCTAGAAAAAGGCATGATATAAGCTTAAAAGGTTGGTGAACATGTATAAATTTCAAGGTTAGACGGATTATATTGTTAGATTGATTGACCAGTTTTTTTGTCAATATACATATATTGGCATATGATCTTACCCTACTGTCAATATAGATATACATCATGACAAATAAGAGGAACATGTACATATTCACTTGAAATAAAGTTATTTTGTGATGAGCGTTCACTTGTACAAATACATTAAGATGACGTCGCGTATGAATATTAACTTTAATTAGAACTCAAACAATGTACTGTCCCGTCCAAAAATGTGCACCCATCCTATTACCCTGTAATTTAAGAAATTGCTTGTACAAATCTATTAAGATGACGTCGGGTACGAATCTTTATGAAGCTTTATGAAGCTTTAATTAGAACTCAAACAATACAATGTGTCTCGTCCAAAAATGTACACCCATCCTTTTACCCTGTAATTTAAGTAATTGCTTAAGTCATGCTTGACAATGTAAAAGCATATGAAGGCGTAATTAGTTTATGCGCACCCTCCGATGAAAAGAATTCACATACCATTTAGCAACGACAAAAAACATCTTTATCACACGTTTTATTGACTTTATTTTGAGAAAAGTTTTTTTTTATACTTAAGTTGCCATAGCATACGACTAAACAACATGTTCAATACCGAGTAGCGTATTTAAGCTAAGCGATTGAAATGAGCTTCACAAAAATGCTTGGAATTGAAATGTGAAAAAAAAACGACTATGTACAAAAAATATATATGAAAGACTAATAGCAAATGCAACAATAAAAACATGTAAATACGGATACTGTTTATGGGGAAAATAGCTCACTTTAAACTTAAATAGCACAATTTAAATATAATGATTTTAGGATTGAAAAAGGGTACCATTTTATTTATGCGCTTATGATTGATATATGATACGTTAGGTTGCGTTTGATGTTCATAATCATTATTTTGTTATTTTAGATACTTATTTCAACTATTGCCGTGTTATACAAAACATTAAGGTCAACACCCAAGATTTGATCCTTTCACATACATATTCCCTTAGATCAAACATTAACGAGATATGACTTATATGCCGTATAAGACATTCATATCCAACCAGATAACTTAGACCCCTTTTTCATGCGATGTCTAAAGGCTTTCAGGACGTTTCGGCCCAATTCCATTTCGGCCCATTACCATTTCGGCCCACTTTTGAGTGGGCCGAAATGGTAGGACGTTTCGGCCCAGGACGTTTCGGCCCACTTTTTGAAACTTAAATGTATTGATGTATTGTAAAATTCAAGCAATGCTTTATATTTGATTTTAATAACTATTACGTAAATTGAACATTATTTTTAAAGGATCTATTATTGACTTAAACACTAAATAATTAAATTTTCATTAAAAAGGACATAAACTCATTTCAATTTAAAATCCTTGAGCTTCTTTGTTTGTTAAACTTTACATAAAATCTTACTAATATTTGAGGTATGTAAAGCAGTTTAACTTAAATAGAAGAAAGATGATCGATTGAATAATTGATAGGATTGTGGAAAATGCATAGATGTGCTTCCTCGACATAGTAATTGATCCTAAGTAGAGCTTATAAACACCAAAGCAATGCCACTCACTTAACGCGGTTTTAATTGCAATCTTTAATCCTTATATTCCACTATAAACTTTCAAAATCTTATCCGTATATTATATTTAATCGGGCTGAAATGAATATGAAATATTGAAAAATAGAAGTTAATAAAAAGTGGGCCGAAACGTCCTGGGCCGAAATGTCTTGGGCCGAAACGTCCTGGGCCGAAACGTCCTGAAAAGTGGGCCGAAATGGAAATGGGCCGAAACGTCCTGACACCGTCTAAAGACATGAAAATGGACCTAGAACTAAAGTCATCATGCCCGGTAATTCGCTCATTTAATGTAATGATAATAATTGCTTTCATGACTCTACATAGACTGTGCAGTGAAATATGGCTTGCTTTATAAAGTCGCATTCACAGTTTTCTAAGGCGTCAACATTAAAGGCAAGGGCTATTTATAGTAGAATTTAAAACCTATTACTGTAAAAAGAAACAGCCGTGTAAATCACTAACACATGAAAATTCTAGGGTTCTTTATTGACTATACAGGGCGGTGCAGTTTGAAATGCTTTTATGTTACGCTATTTCATAATCTGTAACGCAATACAGCTTCAATAGAAACTGTTACAAATAAAGCGCTTAAGACGGCATATAATAATTCAAACGCAGTGACAGTTAGTAATTTTTGTTAATAAAAACATGATTTTTCGAGTTAATCAATCATAGCACTCATCGGATAATACTAAAATTTTATGTTGGTACGATTACTTCTAAATACAGTTTTATGATGTTTGAACACACTTAAACCGCGAGATCAATATATTTTGAAAGCTCATTTAAAATTGACAGTTTTAAATACACATTTGAACACAATATTTGCTGCTGGATAATCCTTGAACACAATGTGGATAACAAATATTTTTGGATACTCAGCCTGAATAAAGATGATGATCGATTTCCATTATTAAAATGTAAGTAGTAATTTGCTTTAACATTAGAAAGTCAATCGAATTATGGGCAATGAATGCCATATTTTAGGTTACAGAAAAGTGGTTTTAAACAATTAGACCCCCGATTCAACTTAATTCTAAGTTGCTCTACTTTTAGTTCACACATAATTAAAATAGTGTTATAATTATGGTCATTTTTTTAGCGTTTGGACATCAAATATGTATTTTCATGTTTTTCCAGTATTTGTATATTTTTATATTGATAAGCAAATTTTACTGCTAAACCATTGTTAGATTACTATTGATTTTGAAAATAAAGTCACTTGTTTTTACAATATCGGAAACTCGAGTTAACAACACATTAGTCCCTAGAAGCTATCTATAATATCAAAATCAATATAATATGAATGGTAACATATGATAAATGCACTTTCGATTAAGCATAAGCGTGAAATACGCACTGCAAACGTTGAAACGATTATAGTTATAGAGTTTAAATACTGATAAATATGGATTCAGGGTAAAAATTGGTATTTTCAAATAGTAGACGTCCAGCTCGTAGATAAAACGACCACCTCATACAACGTGTCTTAGGCATTTTCGTTTGTAAAAGTCAAACATAATTTTGAATTATCTAATTTTCTTAACACACATTGTAGATCGCCGTTACGAAAACGAACATTAAACCGAAAACATCAAATAATTGGTTCAGCCATTTAATATTTCAAAGAACGAATGTTTTTTAAAAGATGTAGCATAAATGCATGTGCGTTTTATATACAGCAATATAAGCATATAAACGGGCATCTAATTTGGACACTGGACTAAAAATAATCCCTTTTAAAAAGCAATATACGGTAGCAAATTTTCTAACATTATTTTTTTTTCAATTAATTCAAATTAAAGTAAAGAGGAGTATTTCAACATAAATAACTCAGGGCTTTAGACATAGATAGGTCAGCAAAACTGCAGTCAGTGTGTTCCAAATCAGTTTACAGCTACATACTGTATAACAAAACAACACCGGTAACTCCAACAAATCCCAATCACTTCCCAATAATCACAAGACCCCCTTCTACCATCCTGTTATATACGGTCTCCAACTCAATATACAGTGGAACCTCGTTAAACAGAATACGGTTTTTTAAACCGAAGAAATTTTGCGATCCAAGGCTCTATATTTTCTTTATGAATCGCCTCATTCAAATATCGGTTAAACCGAACGGTTTTCGTCGGTCCCATTGTGTTCGGTTTAACGGGGTTCTGCTGTACAAGAGTTAAGAGGTAATGGCCACAGCATGCCTTCATACGGGATAGAGCGTTTCCTGTACGGGAAAATGCGAGCTAGTTGGAACACAGGGCGACTGTACACTTTGGCGACACGTGGGCGGGTAGTTTCCCGCCGCCATTTGTTGCTGTTGCACGTGTCTATTCTCCGCCATAATAGTATCGAACATGCCAATGGTCATGCTTGGCGTTTTTGGAATTGTCTCGTCACTGGAATCATCGTGATCGGAAGCGCCGTCCATTTCGATCAAGCAGTTGTCGCTTCGGGATCGGGGTCGTGAACGGAACAGGGAATGCGCGCGAGGGTTGTTACCGGTGGGTTGGGTAGTGGTTGTGGAGCTGCCGTTAAAGGGCGAATTACCGGAAGCAGGCAGGTTTGCATCGTGAGTTTGTAGAGTGCTTCCTTGGTTCTGTTCCGAAGCATTTGTGGCGTTTTGAGATTGGTCCTTATTATCCTCTGATGCTGCCTTAAGTATTCCATTGACCGTATTGTTATTGATATACGTTGGCGCACCATAAATGGGAGCGGATGATTGAGCTGCCGGGGCATTTGTATGATGACAATTGATTGTTATGTTTATCTGCGGGCTTTGACCTAACACGCTGGCCAAAGGCGATGGTGGGTGCTCGGGGTTACCTTCTGAATATGAATTTCCGGATACATTCGGCGATTCCTCAATATCGGGCATTTGTCGAGGCGGGGTCGCATTTCGATGAATTTGGGCTGACCCCATGCTTCGAGCCTCATTATCTTCAATCGACGACAAAGGATTTCTATGCAGTTGACTTACGTTTCTGGCCTCTGAAGGGTCATAATTTTCCTCCGGCTCTCGACCAGGAAGCATAATTGTGGAAGCCTCACTTTCGATCAAACTCATGACGTCATCACCTTCATCTTCATTATCAGTGGACGCTGGTGTATATTCTACTAAATGCTCCGGTTCTAACCTCTCCTGTCTTGCTGAAGATGGACCGTTTAATGCGGTATTAATAGCATCTTTCAGTGCAGCTACGGATATTGGGTTCACCACGGCTACACGATGGGAAATGGAGGGCACAGCTCCCACAATGGCGTTTTGAACGACACCTTGCGAGTGTGATGGAACCTTTGGCATAGCCATTGCTAGCTGTCCATTGGTTCCCGTCATTGCTACCTGACCTGAACTGGTGCTGGTTCGCGGATCAGGTGCGATACAATCGTGGATTTGCCTTGCAATGGTTGCAGCTACTCCGCACTCATTTGCAGCTCTTTGCGGGACCGAGGTCCCTGAAGTGCCTGGACTTTCCGCAGCGGTGCCTGGAGATTGCAATTGAGGTCCTGGATTGTCCTGGGATGGTCCAGGGTCCGAGAACGAGCGCTGAGTGGATTTCAGCAGCTGTTGAACATTCTTGTGTTGTAGTTGTTTATTGGGAATCGTGTTTTGATTGATGTCGACTTCGGGATGGGCGGGTAGGTCAAGTGGAGGGGCATTGGGTCGGCGGGCGGCGTGGACTTCTACGTTTCTGCAAATATAAATGGATGCCTGGACGTATTTATTATTAAGGAAACATTCTATATGGTTTCATCGTGCAAATAGATTACTTTCTGAACAATCTTAACCATCATTTTCATTTTGTTAATGCGCTTCGTCTGAAACATATACTTTGCATTTAACTGGTCTCATTCCTGCAAATCCTTGTCATAATCCATTTATATTTTTCAATATTTATATTTCTTAGCTAGATGTATAACACGATTACTAGATACTCACCTCTCGAATATCTGGCGTTCATCTCGGTCTGCCGCCTCCACATCCAAGACCTCCATGTGCGCCCTCTGCTCGTCATTTTCCTCCCTCTGGTGGTCTATAAAGTTGATGGAATTTCATAATATTTGCTTATAGAATAAAACATATAACAAAACTTTACAAACAAGTGTATGATTGAAATAAATATTAAGATTTTAAGATTTCTGAAGAATTTTGTTGAATCGAATGGCATGCCCAAAAGAATACAATCAACGCCAAACGGGTTCCCAGCCGCCTTTACTATGCCTTGCTCGACATCATCGGCCTAAAAATTACCCGATTCTTAATTTTCAAATGATATAAAAGAGCATTCATACCCATGAGCTCTTGCATCTCCATGGCCTCAGCTATCTGTGCATCGGCGGGTTTATTGCCGAGTTCATGCAGCTTCATCTTGACGTAGAGGAACACAGCGAGGGCGATGACACATAGAAGCAGGGTGCTGAAGACGGCTATTAGGATGCGGAGGAGGGTGTGGTGTTCTGACGCCGATTGCGCTGAAAATGTTCGAGTTATTAATCAATATGGTACACATGATATGGTAGAACTTTAACTAAGAGGGAAAAGTCAGAGGAGGTTCGATAATAGGCACACTCGGTGCTTAGCCACTCTTCGTTTTGGTCGCGCCTAACGGTTTACATGAAGATCAGTAAGCGAATGTCGATTTCCTAGAAACCAATACGGTTGTGGACTATTTTGTGTAGAATAACGGTAAATTTTAAGCTCCCTTTAAGGCTCTCGTATTTCAGGTTTTATCATATAAACTTGAAAGTTGTGTGCCAACTTCTTTGGAAGTCGTATAAGATGAAGCGCGAGCGTCGATCTTCCTCTTACCTACTAACTTCTGTTAATCTATCTTAAACTGAGGACGTATTTTCATGCAATGTGTCCTTACCAGTTATTGCGGCCACCTCGTCAGTCGTCGCCACAGTTAGAGCTGGCGTTGTGGTGGAGAGCGAATGGCGATAGGCGGTGCACTCGGGGTGGCCCGGGTATTCTCTGCAGTGCGAACACGGGTACAGTTGACTGTCGCTGTCACGCATGTCGGCGAAACTCTCGTAGTAGCTGCACTCAACGAAGATAGATACTTAACATGATGCATAGGATCTATAGTCGCGCCGATAAGGATCCATCTATTAGTAGAACTGCTGGATGGCAGATTTTTTGTACACAAATAATTACAAAATAGTAGTCTTGAACCATACAACTTTCTTGCTATGGTGTTTTTTTTTCTTCAAATATAACAAAGGACATATTTTCTTTACTGAAACTTGTAAATGCACATTGAACCTAATCTACCGCTGCTAATTGCAAATCTGCGTATTCGATGGCGAAAGTTAGTTAAAATACACAATGAAACCAAATTTAACTTACTGTGGGAGACAGGCTCCGCACTCAGTATTGATAACACTCCGACATTTGTAGACGGTTTCCCTCTTGTACGCTGAACAGTCGACACACGGCAGACAACGATGCGGGCCCGGGCGACTGTTGAACGTGCCCGATGGGCATGGTAGGCAGCTGAGACCGCTGCCCTGTCCGTATCCGCAAATCTGCAAAAAGGGCATGGAGGATTGCTTAAGAAATGACGTGAGAATACAGCAGGTCTTTAATAAACATGTACGTTTCCTATAGCTAATTACGGGTTAAATAAATATTCCCGATCGGCTACACGTCGTCTTGTCTTACTTAAGTGGATGGCAGTTAATGACGTGTGCCATAACACTTTTTGATGTTCAAGACTTAATTTGGTGTTAGAACAAAGCGCATGGAACCCTCACAAAAAATTAGCATGTTCAAATGAATAATTTAACCCAGGATGCTCTTACATCTTGAAGGCCAGTACCCGCCGAGCACTGAGGACAGGCCATGCACCGTCCTCCTTCCTCCATCTCGCCCGCTCCACATTGAACAGCTCTCCTGGTGTCTGTGACGCACTGTAACGAACGTAATGAAAGTTAAGCATGCGTCATAGTTTTAATGACAGCTATTTAATCGACGGTCTGCCATATTTCATAAGATTTAATTATTTGGTGCTACATGTATATTAAATTTCCCAAACCGCATTTTCATCGCGTCGTGGGATCAATGTTGTGCGAAGTTGCGTTGTTGGCTTGTGTATGAGAACGCTCATTAGCGTCGCGACGAAAATCTCAAATCCAAAAACCTTCTTATATGACGTCGCACAATTATGCGACGTAGTATGGACGACCCTTTCCGTGGGCCATAGGCTTTTATATTGACGTTTGTTTTAATTTCTTGTTTATTATAAATGCCAGTTGCAGTTGAGCACTTACGTTTTGCATGAGCAGCACTGCAAGGATCAATCTCATCGTGTGTGCCATTTTCTTTTACTTCAGAATACGAATTTGTGCCGATCCCATCGATGAAAGGATCGAAAGGTGGTATAAACTTCGTGGAGTTTGATGTCGCTCTGAAAATAAAATTTATTGTATAAAAGTACAAAATGTGCATTCAAATGATAAAGTTGTTGCAACTCGAGCGGACTTCATAGCTTGCAAGCCAGATGCGCATTGCTTGCGATGACTTTAACCCTTGATTAGTTTGCATCGATCATTAAAGATCGATTTGGTTGACGTTGCGACGGTGTTTATCGACGTCCGAACATAAGTATGTTACGCATGAAAATAACGTCGAAATTTTAATAATTACGTCATTTCGAAACGTCGCAACATCGGCATTTTGACGTTATAGATACGTTATAGTCGCAGTTTCAAAGTTGCAACGTAATGCTACGTCTTCCCTTCCGACGTCGTAATTATCTTAACGGACGTAACCGACGTGATAAGGCCGTCATGAGGATGTGGCTCTCCGAGAATGATAAGGACATCCTAAAGTGTAACGTTTTGCGAGATGGAATGCACGACATCGAAATAAATCGGAATATAGAAAACTCATTTCTAAAACTTAAGAAATGTATTCAATAAATTGCTCCAACTATTATTTTCTCAATGCACGAAGATGTAATGTGGAACGTAGAACGTGGAGGTACGTTTTCCTTCATATTTCAAAATATCTCTCATTGGGTACCCACTCGGCAACACGTCCACGGACGTTGAGCGGACGCCCTACTTTAGGCCCGTATGAAAGCTTTCCGGACGTCCATATACGTCGCGGACGTAGAAAAGACGTTGCATCGACGTCACGTCCGAGTCGGACGTACGAATTACGTTTACGGACGCCGGGACGTTAAAGGACGTCCGGAAAACTTTAATATTGGCCCAAAGTAGGTCGTCCTCTCGACGTCAGGTCCGAAAGCGACGTACTATAGACGCCCCCTTGCCGAGTGGGTAGAGTCTATGCTCTATATCTTCATCATCTTTATCCACGTCTCTAACCATTCAATTATGTATTATGTACAATGGTGAATGATAAATCCAAATAATATAAATTCAAGCCTTGTTAATTTGACCAATTGATAAGTAAAACGTGTAGAACGGAGAATTGAAATTTGGGCCGGGTTTAGGCATAGGCTGGAAATCATTTACGAATTAAAAATTCAAAAATAAATCTATTCATGTCAAACTTTCACAGAAGGGAGATCATTCATTTGCAAATACAATGCAATAAGTGTTTCTCAAAAATACACTACTAAACTATTTTTATTATTTTTTTGAAAATTACCACCAACCACTCAGCTCAAGAATGGAAAATTGGGCTACCCTTCCTCCTTATAACATCTTTATATATTGACTCGTAATTTTCGTAGGATAGGCGAACTAGGAAATGCGAACGCTTAAAAATTGCGTGACCATGATGAAAAGTGTTACGTTCCGACGTCCGTCATGTGATAATGACGTCACTTCGATAAAATATAAGATGGCATGTCATTGCCTTAAAATGACGTCATAAATATGTATCAATGACGTCTAAATGACGTTGAAATATTGGCGCTACGTTGCGGTCGCAATATGAAGTTGTTATGACGTCATGTATGAACATAACGTAAGTCGACGCTACAAGGACTGAATTAAAAGACTAGCTCACGTAAGGTGGGATTTTTTTACCGGGGTGGTGGATGCTTTTCGACTAGCCTACAATTTTTTATGGGGGTTGGGGTATCTGGGGGTAACCATCAACCAATATATCAATATGTACTTCGATATCTTTCTACTTTCTTGATAAAAACATCTATAGAACGCTCCATTTACTATGACAACCTGTTATATATTCTATAAAACTAAATTGTTTTATAAACTGCATGCTAGTAAACGCGTTGCTGTTTCACGTATCCAGTATGGATGTCATAATTTGTCAAATAAGGTTTACGTCCGCTCTTGTTAGGTTCTCCATTCTGTATTCTGCGCTTAAGAGTTGCTCTTGGAACCCCATATTCCTTGCAAGCTTTGTTT
>LQRL01090642.1:994-18530 GCA_001703475.1 Hydroides elegans
TTCATAACAATACTGTCTTTATAGACATTTTAACTACTACATCGATGTATTTAATAACATATATAAATTATGTAAAAATTGACCACCATAGTTTTTAAAATTAATCGCTCCTATTTTTTTAATGTTTCAGCATCAGATCCATCATGGTTGAGCCAACATTTACCGGTGGATAAAACCATTCTTTGGATAAAAAAAAACAGATAGAAAACAGACTCCTCTAGAATTCCTCAGCACAAAGTTCAATTAGGATAACTCACAATTACAACGAAAAACGTACGTTTTATAAGATTAAACATAAACTGTCAACATGGGCAACTGTATGCAAAAACCAAAGACGCCCCAAAAGGAAATTGTGGGTATTCACGAATTGGCTACCGGAGAACCACCTCAGTCTCCAACTAAATCAACTCGAGGCGACCTACCACCCCTACCACCCATTGGCGATTCACGTGAGTTTTTGAAACTAATTAAATCATAATGGACTGGACAGACACTTAAGAGATTTTTTTTGCGATCGCTGTGAAATGCCATGAAACTATAGTATATCCAATATCCATATGTTTTATGTTTATGTTTGAATCGATCGAACGATTAAAAATATATTGTTGCATCGATGCTTTAACAATTATGTACTTCTATGGAAGCAGTTATGGAAATAAAGGCATGACCATATGGGATGCTTTTTCGTGTTTTTCTCTCAAACAAACCGGAGTTTTCTTCATATTCTACATGGGAAAAAATGCACATAGAGATAAAATCGAGTTTCCCATAACGACTACATAAGAAACATGGATTGTTATAGGAAACCAGGTGCGGATTTAGAGGGGGCGCACCCGGTGGTGCCCCCTTGTTCGCCCATATATGTAATGCAAAAACAAATCTGTATCAGCGCCTGGAAACAGCTCGAAAGAGTTTCCCGTGTGGCAACGTCTTTACTGTAAAAGACATAATCATCATATTTCTTGTTCTTATAGCGCCGAAAATCATCCTGAAGGCCAAGTATGACTACGAACCCCGACAGGAAGACGACCTTGGCTTCAAACAGGGTGACCGCCTCGAACTCATTTCAGAAGGGTGAGTTCTATTTTGAAACTTAATAGTAATCGGTGAATTTTATATTCCTGTGTAATGGTGCAATCAGCGGCCCTTGGCGTCTGCGTCTGCGGAATTAAAATTAGTTTAAAACTTACTATGTAAAAAATTACTATGTTTTATACCAATTTAAATTCCGCAGAAGCTAAGAGCCGCTGAGCACACCATTAGGAAGAGAACTCCATTAATATCCGTAAATAAGTGTCAGGGCACAAGTCGACTCTCCAAGAACCTTCCCAGGTCACATTCATACCCGGCATAGACCATGCGATTAGAAGGCGAACGCTCTACTTCTAAGCTACAATTTCCCCCGTTTAAGGGTGTTTGAATGTTTCTTATTCAACCCATTTGTGTAGGTTATTACATAGTACGAAGGATGAATGATATTTATTACACATGCGACGAAGCCAGGTGTGGATTAAATCGAGGTTTTTTTTTTAGTAGAATCTACCCTGTAATAACCTACTTATTTCATGGCTCCATATACATCGAAAGGCACCAAAAAGTGACGGCCCGTAATTGCAATTCTTATGTTTATATAGCATTGTTATTTAATTAAAGAAAAAGGAAACAAGAAAACTTTCTTACTTCATTTGATGTCCGCAAACGCCGGGAAATAAATGGTGTTCAGGTTCTTAGATTTCTTTAGAACCTGGAAACAGCATTGCTTATTTCAGAAACGTTGTTTTAATATAGTTTTCATATGCGAATTCTAAGGTTATAATGATTAACTTGCTTGGATATGCTTTTGAATAACATATTAAGCTAAAGTATTCTAAACTATTCATGTTTTAGGAGTAATTCACAGTAAGTTTATTTCAATGGAATTTTCAAGAAGCTGTATCTTGATTATAGTATTATGAAATATTCTTTTTGTTACTTTCATAAGTTTTGAGTTGCAAGTTTTATAATTGTACATTCAGTTTATCGTTTTTGCTTTCATTTCATTTTAAAACTATATAAAACAGCATGTGTTGTATTGGTATATTTAAATCGGACTCCTCCCTGAAATAAAGGATTGTGAATAATTTATCATACGTCTACTATGATTATTATCAGTACTTAAGTGACAACTTTGATGTTAAAAATAGGTTTAAAAGATAAATTCTAAAGATAAATTTTGCACACAAATGTTCTCGCTCTAAGTTTTTCCCTGAACAGACAGTTAATTTACCTATTTTTAATAGTTTATGTAATGGGTCATTGACTATAGAATAATAAGAAAATATTGATATTTTGGCACATTGTAGATCTAATAGGTAAGCCATACTTTTATTCGTAATACGGATTGCATGTTTTTTATTTATATGATTATGCATTGACGTTTTTTTACTTATAAACATGAAGATGTTTACACGAGTCTTTCATTCTTTGCATGATGTAGTTTGTTTATTTATATAAATCATTCAAAACGTAAAATTGACTTTTTACAATAAAACTAATTGTAAACTTATCACGGAATATCACATCACAGATTCTATCTATGGTTCCACCGTGTTGCCGGAAGATATATGACAATAAGGCCGTGTTCACGCAAACCAAAATGCTCGAGAAAAAGCACGGAACCAGATATTTTCCAAAGTCACATTTGTATAAAAACATAGCAATTTATTTATGATATTTTTTTGCGTGAACACGCCTTAAAGGACAAATACTCTTTAGTATCGGACCAGAATTTATCAAAGTCTATGGAATATATTAAACAATGTTGACAGGGAGCAGCTATTTCAGCAATATTGCAAAAGAAAATAAAGTAAATCGAATATCACTTAAAATACCATATTTTCTTCGAATTTTGCAGCGATCATAAAAATCCTCAAGTACATGCCCACACCATAACACCTAAAGTAACCGCATGCATTTGAATTAAAACAAACCTAAGGATATTTTTTGCAAATAATTATGTGATGCAACTTTGACTGGATTAACTTTTGCATGACGTTTATTTTTTGTCATTCGATATTTGTTATATGTGGTTTTATGTGTTTATTACTGAGTATTTGCATTATATCCGAAGCACTTTGCATGGTGATTTCATATACATGTATAATGTATTTACATTGTTTCTTTTATTCTGATGTCCGAGAAATGTATATTTGTGACCATTATTTCCTAACTAATTTGCCTTATGATTTTTTATGCTTTCTAGAAAGGGGAATACACACGATGTAATAAATTGAAATATAAACTTCAATTGAAAATATAAAGATAATATACATAAATGACTCTCGAAGTAGCAAAACTCATTGCAATTTCAGGTCCAGAAAATTGAGTAAACGTCGTTTCAAAAACCAAGCAAACAGTTTCTATCATTTGATGCGTTTTTTATCATGGAATGATGTTGAAATTATCGAGTTCCAAGAATTAAAAAAACGGTTAAATCATCAACAGGGCTTGAAATATGTGGATTCGTATGGCCATATCACCTTTAAAAAATAAATATAATTGCTTTTCATTTTGAATTTGTATGCCGCATACACCGATACTGTGTTCTCCCTTAAAATCGCGAATATTTTTATTTTGTATTTTCAGTGCCGAAAATGACTGGTGGGAAGCGAAACACATAGTTACCGGAAAACAGGGTTTTATTCCCAGCAACTACGTTGCTAGAGATGACAACAATCCAGAAAATCAAGAGTAGGTTTATTATCATACATATTGAACGCTTCAAAATAAGTTTTTTTTTTATTCATTTCAAACACATTTATAAAGATGGATGATGAAAAAAGGTAGGATCCATGCACGAAGTAATACACGTTATTCATAAGCTCTAAGAAACTCCTAATCATTATTAGTTTAAATTGTTTTAAGCCAAAACTTAATGATATGAATGAAAAACTCTATCCAAACACATATTTAACATATCTATTGAATTCAGATTCTATACAAATTTTCGGGATATATATGAAAGACCTGAGAAGCTAAAGTAGGTCGGACTAGCAATCCTAACATTTTAATTATCATTGTCTTATCATGTTTTCAAAGATGGTGGTTCACTTTTGATCGACGAGAAGCGGACAAGCAACTTACATTACCCTCAAATCCTAACGGCACATTTTTGGTCCGATCCAGTTCAGGTAAGATACGAACAAGAGTAAAAAATAATTGATCAGTTAAATAGTTAAAAAATATAAAAACTGGTCCTAACAAGCTAATTTTAGGCTGCGGTAACATTTGAAAACGCAGCTTCACGCGATTTGACTTTCCATTGAAATGGTTTTATGGTTTGTATATACCAAGATTGGCATGAACAACGGCCCTAAAGAATTCCTAAAGAGGATCAATCTGATGGCTTGCACTTTCAAAGTTTTATAATATTAATAATAGTTAATCTTCATGTGAAATTAATTTTGAGGCCAAACTATTTAGGTTTAATTTGCAGATAAGAAGTCCTACGTCATTCGCTTGGTCCACTCACAACCACACAATCACATGACAATCAAACGCTATCAAAGTTGCATCAAATCTGTAATTCATATTACGAATGTATCTTTATCGTCTTTAAAAAATATTGATTCCATAAATTTATATTACAGATAAGAAGTCCTACGCCCTCTCCATTCGTATGGTCGACCCACAACGGCATAATGACACCGGAATCAAACACTACCGCATTCGTATTATGGACGACAAGAAGCGATGTTACATCAATCCAAAGCGACCGTTTGATTCGGTGGTTGAGCTCATAGAACATTACAAACGTAAGAACAAAATCAGAATAGATTAAATTACAAGTATTTTTAAGTATGAAAGTTACTCTTATTTTGATCATTCGAACATGTTGTTTCTTAATCTTGTGTTTGAAAACTGGAGGGATGGAAAAGCATCATCCAACCACGTTTTATAACAATGTATTTTTAACATTCTCTGTAGATGGGTATATAGCGTTATTGTCTAATAACTCTTCAATGTGTTTTGGTCATTGCCTCACATTGAAAGTGAAATTTTCATAAATATATTCAATAGAATTCTGCACATATGCGGGTCTTAATTTGATTGAACATACATGTAAAGCCTTTAAGATGAATACTATCGCTATTTTGTTTAATTTTTGTGTGCCATTTTATCAAATAGACTCCGCCGATGGACTATGTTGCCAGCTCCGAAAAGCCTGTCCCAAAGAACCAGATGTTGTCCCGTTCAAGGACATTGAAGTCGAACGAGGATCATTGCGTATGCATACGAAGCTGGGAGCGGGCATGTTCGGAGAAGTATGGAAAGGTAAGAGATTCTGATTATTTTGATATCTTCAAGTTTTGGCGTAGAACTGTCATTCGCAGACTGGCCATATCGGGAGATTTGTATAATAATCCGTTGTTTTCAATTTAAAAAGGTCGAAATGCTACTCGTGTTGCCATCGAATGATGACGTGTATAGTATTTTTACTTACATTAAGTTGTCGTAGTTACACCAAAGAACGGATGGCATATTTGATCGGGTCTCAGTCTGTTTATTCAAAGCATTACCAAACCCAAATTAATCGTTTATTTGAAAAATTGAAATGTTAAGTGTTATCGTAATAGATTATATATGTAATTTTCTTTTGAGTTAACATAACTTGCAGGTCAAACAACTCCACCCCCCCCCTCCCAATCTACTTTTATATATATTGAATTTGTAATCATCATTTCTCTTCCGCTTTTCGGCCAATTAGAGGTAAATGTTCTTCATTAATATAGTTTCATATTTCTAGCCAAATGGAACAACCAAGTCGACGTGGCCGTCAAGACCCTGAAACCAGGCAGCATGTCAGCCGAAGCATTCTTAGACGAGGCCAAAATCATGCACAAACTACGCCATCCCAAACTCGTACTTCTTATGGGCGTTTGTACCGAGTGCGAACCCTATTATATTATAACGGAGCTTATGGAGAATGGCGCGTTGCTCGATTATTTGAGGTCGGAGAAGCATAATATCAAGTTCAAGGTCATTGTGGATATGGCCGCACAGGTTTGTGGATTTTTTGTATTTTTTTAAAGATATAGATATAAAATTTTATAAATTCGACGCTCGCATTTAACATGCTATTTACAAGTTCAATATCGCATGCGAAGGTCATTTTGTCCGTGAGTGTCGTATGACGGTCGAACTCGCCCGACTGGCGATTTCGGGTTTAGATGCACACCCTTCACATGTTGTTACTATGGATTGAAGCTTTCCCGGTTTCACTCATATCCTATACTTAACTCATGAAAGAAACACTTCAAAATGAAATAATTAGTTTCTACGAAGTATTTGTAAAACACATTTCCCAGATTTTGCAAATGAGAAAAGGGAACGCTTAATATTGTTGTGGGATTTCATCTCATATGTGTATTGGGAAAGAAGGAAGTATCGTTGTTTTGTTACTTGGATTTCTTATTTATATGCTCGAAAATGACTTCGCACGAGTTTAATGCGATACTTGCATGTAGGTTTTGCACAAGGAAGTTGGTTATATGAGTTGTATTATTGTTATTATTGAAAGGATACGTGAAATATTGTTTTAAGTTCCAATGCGACGTTTTTTTTTTATAAAACACACGTTGAATGTTTTCCTGAGTGTCATATACGGAATAGAATCTATAATCATTATAACTGATCCAACACTGTTTATGATAGTATTGGTTTGAGTGATACATTTTCACGAAACCTTTTAATTTAGCATATTGTTGCATGGAGCCTTTCAATTATCATTGGATTTACATGAATTGTCAGCCTTGAAATTTACATATCGCACTTTTGGTTTTACTCGGCACTATATATTTATATTTCCTCAATACCATGCGGTCCTCCTTTACAGATTGCAAGTGGGATGTCGTACTTGGAACGGCAGAACTTCATTCATCGGGACGTACGTGCGGCCAATATGCTTGTCGGCAAAAACAACACAGTCAAAGTTGCGGATTTCGGTTTGGCCAGGGTTCTGGATGATGATGAATATACAGCCCATGCTGGTGAGAACCATGTATATAAGATATAAATAGTATAACTGTCGAATATATTTATAAACTATACACAAAAAAAACACAAAGTAACGGATTCGGTTTGGCCAGGGTTCTTGATGATGATGATGAATATACGGCTCATGCAGGTATATGAATGTTTTAGTAAAATTATGTTTAAACTATGAAGAATATGAAGGTAATGAGGAGCATAAGGATGTAATTTTGTTCTTAAATACCTCAATTAATATTTGTTTCTACTAAACTAATTCATTCGATTTGGGAGTATTATAGGTTAGTATGGAACGAGACATGATCTCCTTATAATCCTTAACATTTTATTTGGTATCGGGAGAACTCGGCCCAAAAACCAACTCGGCCCATTTTTGTTCAAGCTCGGCCCACCTTCAAGCTCGGCCCATTTTATTATTTTTACCAACTCGGCCCATGTTATTATATTCACCAACTCAGCACATTTTGAATGACAATATAATATGGTAGGGATTATGAATGATGTCTTGTGAAGTTATTTGAAAGTGAATGCGTATTGTTTAAAGGATTAAGGATTAGGATTTATTATGAATACAAATTGCTTTGTTTTATGTGTTCAATAGAAGCAATGGCATTGATGTTACAGCGTAGACTATGATATGAAAGAATAAGGATAAGGATTTATTATCAAACCGCTTGCTCTGTGTTCTCTTTTCTCAATACAAAACAGATAAAATCTTTTATTCGAAAATAAATAACATGTTTTTTTTTCTTATATATTTTATCTGTCAATAACTCTTGCCTATCGCTATAAAGTAAAACCATATTTCAACACACATAAAATCCAATGATAAAGAATATGATTATATAATAAAACATATATTAAAGCATGATAAAATGCAAAAAAAAATAATAATCTCAAGATAACATCAGTCATAATAAAATATGGAACATAGCATAAATAACCCAAGTATTTCTAAATCAAATGCGTAATGCAAATCATAAAATCATAAACCATATAGATGTGAATGAAGTTCCTCAAAAATGCACCTCTTTTATATTGAAATGAACGCCTAATTGCAATTTTCAATATGGAGTTTTTATCAAAGAAATATCAAGAGGTACCAACTGGTTTCATATTGAATAATAATGAATGACAGGTGATGAAAGCGCCCTTGCAAGTTTAAAATCAAACAAATCAAAGCAGCCTCTAAGGCTAAGCGCAAATAATATATCAATCAACATCACAGGAACGTTTAGGTATAAAAATCAATTAGATATATGACAATAATGTATTTGCAATCACAAATTTACACTATAAATGCAATTACATGCGATTGCAATCAAATATAAAAACACAGCGAAGTCATGATTCAACGCATAATGCTATTGCAACTCAATAATAAACATGTATTTCAAACGTGAAATTTGTATTTTTGAAAAAAAAAATATATGTAAAATATTTATATGATTTAAACGAAGTAGTAAATATTCCCCCAAAAATGGGCCGAGCTTGTTTGTTTTTGTTATCCACAGAAAATAGGCCGAGTTTGAAAGTGGGCCGAGATTGATGTATATTGAAATCGGGCCGAGTTCGTAAATGGGCCGAGATTGAAAGTGGGCCGAGATGTCTCGAAATCTTTTATTTAATATATACATGTTTATAATTTCTCTATAAATTTGTTGCATCTTTATGCCTGCAATTCTACTGCATTTTTTTCAGAAACGAAATTCCCGATCAAATGGACTGCACCGGAGGCTGCGTTCGACAAGTCATTCTCGGTCAAGTCAGATGTCTGGTCATTTGGTATCCTGCTGTACGAAATGACTACATACGGTCGTGTGCCTTATCCAGGTATAAATATGTAGTTTCAATTCTAATTGCCGAGCGTTCACGAAAACTGCGCCCCTCCCCTCAGTTCTTTTCACGGCCCGCTTTTACTCATCTGCATACCTCTGTCATCACGATTTCACGTAAAAATATTGCTGGCATAAACAATCAACAAACGGTATAATTTATGAAAAAAAATGGTCTACTGTCCGATTCCTTTCTTATACTCATAATCATTCTAATTTTACATTCTGGTTTGATTCGTATGCGTTTCGTTATGTAAAATCTATTGCTAGCCATATTAATGTTGCGTATACGTATAAGAAGTAGAATATCAAACATGCTTCCACATAGTTATGGACCCTCTGTACCATATCGATTCCAATCTGTAAATTCTCCATCTCTATTCCCACAGGCATGAGTGCTCCTTTTCCGAGTGCGACATTATATATCTTACCTTATTTAACATGTATTCAAATCATTTAATTATGAATTATTTTTAAAAGAAATACGTTGATTCTATTCCCACAGGTATGGGCGGCCAGGAAGTGCTGCGTCGCGTCGAATCCGGTATGCGCATGCCCCGGCCTACGGGCTTCGAATGCCCCGAATCGCTCTATGAAATCATGCTAAAATGCTGGGCCCACAAGCCGGCCGATCGACCTACGTTTGACTTCCTCTATGACTTTTTCGATGATTACTTTGTGGCGACGGAGCCCAATTACCAGGAAAACAACGTATAAAAGAACGGGAAATGTTTTTATGAGATAAAGACAGTGTTTAGTGCTTCATTGTTGGCCAATTATAGAAATATGAAAACGCTCGGGTGGAAATTCGTCCATATTCTGGTACAATATTCCAAATACTCTTCAAAGCTCGGACCGGATTCAAATTTTAAGTCTCTACGAAATCATGCTGAAATGCTGGGCCCACAAGCCGGTCGATCGACCTACGTTTGACTTCCTCTATGACTTTTTCGATGATTACTTTGTGGTGACGGAACAAAACTACCAGGAAAATAATGTATAAAATAATGTATAAACGAACGGGAAATGTTTGGTTTGCACAAAACAAAATACTTTATCAGACAAAGTGAATTCCAAAGTTGGTGTTGTGGAAGAAAAATGTGTATGAATTGATGGAATTACGGCGTTTGTCTAATTGTTAATGGTTCACGTGACCTAAAATTTAATAAAAGTGCCATAGATTCTATTTCTGCACACATGCAATTATGTCACTGTTATAGACATGTTTAGTGCAAAACCATTTACGCGATATTTCAAATCCGGTTAATATCAGCTACATCTACTTGTAAGAAATTTTGATGATATATCAGTACACTTGTATACCGTTTTGCACAATTAAAACTTTAAACTGTAGCTACTACATGTATTTCAGAGCTGTGACATATGTCATTCGAATAGTGAAGTTTTTCAGATTCATTTTAAACAGCCTTCAAGGAAGTTTCTGCGATATTGTACAGCATTTTTCAATATAATGATGTTAGCAAAATAGGTTCATATTTTAAAGTTGCTTGTTAACGTTCTTCTTTGGTGTAAATATATCAACCGAAACAATGATTACGATCGCGTTGATGATTTTCAGTCATTAAATGACTGAATGTTCAAGCTTGTATTAATTCCATATGATAATAATATAGAACATATATTGAAATATATGATAAAAAAGCATAGAATATATATACGTATCTATTGAACGTGTGTGGATACTCAATCCGGTTTTAGAGTCTGGTCACATGGGAAGCGTTTCTTTGTATCCAAGTCAACCAAATTTATTATGTTTTCCTCATGAAACTAAACACATCATTTTGAAACGCAATGAACGTTTATGGGTTTCCCATAAGGAATACATAAAAACGGTCTGTTTGGATAAAAGAGGCTAGGAAAGGCGTTCATGTGACCAGAGTCTTATGCATCGCTCATGCCACAAACGTGCCAAATCTTCGATCTTTTATTTTCATAATATGCTTTCTCATAAATGTTTATATGTGTTATTTTCATTAATCAGTTGTCACTAAATGTACTAGATTCGGTGCAATAATTAATATAAATATAGTGTATTGTATGTCCATTACAGTAACTGTAGTTTGTATGTGAACCGTTTCGTTTTCAAATACAGGATTTTATGGGTGACATTTCTACGCACATTCATAGCCTTTTAAAATTTTCACAATATCATTTAGATGTCATTGATGCATTCACAGGTATTTAACATCCGGCGAAAGACTTCTATCAGTTTCGCCAAGTTACTGTTGCTCGAAATAAACACATGTATCTCTAATTAAAAAAATATATATTTAATGTGCATTTATTTTATGTCATCATATGTAATAATGTTCGTACTTTAAAACACTAACGATAGACTCTAGTTCATTTAAATTCTAATGTGATGCTCGCTTTATGCTTCAAGTTGCCAAAGTAAATCTGTCATAAAATCTTGTTGGTATACTCTGTTATGTGTTTGATCCTAGACTATGATTATATTTTTGTACATATAAATTTCATACAACTAGCACATTATTTTCTATGCAGTATTTCACATAATTGCAGCAGTTTTCAATACGAGATGCATGTACTCTAAATTTGTTTCAAGAGTTTTTAAATATTGAATCATTATAATATCGCTTAATACAATATGATGTGCCATTGTTAAGATTTTCGGAAAATACTTTTTGGGAAAATCCTATTAGATACAGTATTCTTCCGATATCTCAATATTGAAATAAAATGTCAACAATTATCTTTATCTCACATCTTCTTGAATTTGTAAAAAAATATATATACATGGGCGGATTGATAGTTTAATGGATTTTGAAACCTAATATTTCTGTTTTTTTTTTTTCAGTATTAAAATAATGCGTCAGGTACTCATTATAAATATTTTTCCAGTGAAACAATGGCATTAATGACAGAAATAGTTGATGGACAAACTGCAGACAGATCCAAATTAGAACATGAGAGTCCACAAATAAATCGTCATACATTGAATGGTCATTTTGAGGGAATGAAAATATAGGTTGGCGGTAACTCGAAAACGAGGCAGGAGTAAAAACATGCAATTATATATAATCATCTTCTTAATGTGTTCTTTATACAACGCATTAACATTTATGAACATTAAATTGCATCTTAAGTAAAATGAAGCTACAATGTAGACCTACATGTACATGTATCAAATACAGTAACCAAAACTTTACATCAATAAACTACTTTAATTAATTTTCAAAATTAATTAGATTATAATTTATCTTATGTTATAAGGACTGATCTTCTCTAAGTGGCCATACATTATACTTATGATTGTTTTATCAATATTTAATGGGAGCAAAGTACAATCATGAATATCTTATCGATAGGGAATACATGTTTTGTGTCTTACGCAAACAATATTTTTCCTTATTGGTTTAATAATAATATATTAACACAAATTCGCGAATATCAATTATCTTACAAATAATTGAATTCATAAAAGTAATGCAATTGCAAAATGTTTAGCCGTCGTACTCTTGACTTTCGACCTACCAATTGTCTTCCTGGCCTAAACCAATTTATCCTCCTGCTACCTGATCGAGGCTGGAGGTTGGGTGGTGTTTGTGCAAATCAGCCCCCAAGAAACATTTATATTCATATATTAACGGTGCGAGCAGGCACTTGCGATTTATTTTGCGATCGCTGTTGCAAACCAACAACAAATATGGTTAATCCAGTGATATCAAATTTACGATATTTTCTTTAAATTAGCAGCGAAGATAGACATTTCCGCAAATGCATACCCCCACCATAAAGCTTTTGCAATGATAGAAAATAAAAACTTTGAATTAGCCAGATTATAAATAATAAGAAATCGAACTAGGAAGTTACTTCGGTTAGATAACACCGATTTAATACAACAAATGGACCTTTCTTGAAGTACCTACCGTATGACACTATCTTATCGTGTCTTATTTTACCAGTGTAACAAGATGTATAAATAAATCTTTATGTGATCTTCAATACTTTGGTATCTGATCTTTATTGGTTCTCTCATTTACGGTCACTTTTATTTTTAGATGTTGATAAGCATAATGAATGCAACTGATCAATTGATTTAGAAAACATCTTGATTATTTTTATTGAACACCGCAAATAAAGAAAATTGTTTACCTTAATAATATTTTTATCTTATTTCGTTTAAACTAATTAATCGAAGATTTCTTAAAAGACCACAGTAATCTTATAACCTGTCATATTAAGAAGTTTACGTTTCACTATTAAAAACTATGGATAATATGGATCTTCCTGATGTCTGAAAGCTAGCATACCATATAATATCATCCATGTATAAATAATATAAAAGTGGGATACTACCAGCAATCTAAACCAATAAACATGGGAAACGGTTGTATGAAAGACCCGGATCTCGAAAGGCGGAAAACGCAAAAGATGCAAGGGATTAAGGAAGTACCATCGAAAACGAATAGATCGAAAGCTGGCAAATCGAAATCGACGAACAAGGCGGATAAGTACAAGACCAACTCACCAAAATCAATAAGCAAAGATAGTAAGAACAGTAAATACAACAATAATGAATACACCGAAAAAGGAACTGTTCTTCCTATGCGGCAAATATCCAGTGAGTTTCTTTTTTATATATTAAGTTTCTATGGAAAGCCATATTGTCCTGTGTGTTGCTAGATGAGCGACATTTATAATTTATCTTTAAAACAATAATCGTCTCATAATTTAGCCAGGTGACATATTTTGCGAATATTTATTGAAAACCACTTACTTACCAAAATATTGCTCGCATCATTTAGGTTTATAATTAGAACCGTAATTAGAGGTTCCGTGCAATATGGTACTATATAGATGTTTTGATAATATCAGATCTAACGATTTTTGTACCAATTTTCTCACAAAAATAGTGCTTATGGATGATTCAATTCAACATTTGATATCTTCATATAACATGAGTCGGCCGTCATCTTAGCCGAAAAAGAATTTATTACCTTAGTACCTAAAATAATCTATGGAAAATTATTGTTTATATATTCAGCCAGGAAAATCTTGAAGGCTCTATATGACTACCAACCACGTCAGGGCGATGACCTCGGGTTCAAAAAGAATGACCGACTCGAACTCATCTCAGAAGAGTAATTACTTATGAATGCTTTATTAACAATATTTCGATCGATTAGAATTGAAATATTGAAAAAATAACTAATGTGCGGAATAAAAAGTAATGATTTTAAATAATCTAAATATGACATATAAACAAACGTGAAATTTTCTTAAAATCGTCAATACGATATCATTACGCTGTTGGAAGCAATATTAAGATACACTTTTCAATTTATTACTTTTCCTAATTAGCACACACAGCTAAGCGCTTTACGATATGCAATTGAAAATACACATATATTTTCAAATAAATTGTAGAATATAGAATTTGAAAATGAATAGAAAATTGAAAAATAGAGGAGCACCGGACGAGGTGTGCCTCATTAAAGGTGCTCCATTTTCAAAATTGAACCTTCTACAAACTTTTAAAAGTTGCCCTCCAACTACAAGAATTTGAGGAACAACTTTTCAATAATTTGTTATCGTTCACGAATTAATTTGAAATTTTGACAATAATTGTATTCAGAGATACGTAGCAAGTCACGTTACATTGAAATGCAATTGAAAAGCTATCTAGATGAGCGTAATGAACCCATCTATCTACAAAAATAAGAACACAGTTTTTTGATAATTAGTTTTCAAAAGTTGATTATATATTGTATATATCATTGTTTCAATGAGGCTTATGCTCACATTAAATCTTTCTACAAAAAGCGTTGGGTGCCCTTCAAAAATATAGAGACAATTACAATCCCAAACAATCCCCACTACATATTTTTGAAGAGCACCTCACGAGCTGTTCCCCAAAAAAGGTGTTCCCCACCAAATTCCAGCTGGCTTGGAGATTTGGAGAAAATCCGTTTTAGCTTGGAGATTTTAGCAGTTTGAGGAACACCTTTTTCGATATTTTCTTAATTTTCGTAATAATTAGGGAGAATAATTAGTTCAAAATTTTTAAAACTTGCTTGCAAATGTCTAATAAACTGTAATTTGCAATATATTATAGGTAAGTTAGTTATATTCAACATTTCAAATTCCTCAAAAGGTGTTCCCTTTCTGCTCCAAGCTGGCTAGAAAAGGAAAAACGCTCAGCTGGCTTGGAAAAAATGAACACCTTTTTGCAAACTATTAATGTTCAAAAAGCATTATTTTGTTGTTGTTCATAATTGTAATATTGTATAAAGGTGATTTAACAACTTTTTGAAAAATGTGCCGTGGATTGCCCTTCTTTTTTCATAGCACTGACACGCCCTGGTGGGAAGCGCGGCACATCCAAACCGGTCGTCAAGGATTTGTGCCTAGCAACTACGTAGTAGTCGATGACGACAGACCCGAACATCAAGAGTAAGAATATCACGTTTTACTAAACATATATCAGACACAATTTTTATTAATTAATTCGCTTTAGCTCTTATCTCCCAGAATATATACATGTAGTCCAAACACCTGTTTATTTGTGCATACTAATAGTCATGTGTGCGTACTTATCTGAATACTACTAGAAAATATGAAATATATAATTACAATCAGAAAGTCTATAGATTTGAAAAGAAAATAGACGAACAAATCCTATAAACCTTCCACGCACTTTTCCTAATAAAAGGTCAATTTCTCGTTAAAGATGGTTCTTCGCGTACGATCGACGTGAAGCTGACAAACAACTCACATTACCCGGAAATCCCAACGGAACTTTCCTAGTCAGAACCAGCTCAGGTGGGTAACCGTCTCGAACAGTCGTTTGCCAGTTCCCCTTCTCACCACTTCTATACCATTTAATTATTGTTTTTGGTTATATACGTACACATCTCGTTTGTCGGTGTCAGAAACATTTAAGTCTAATTCTCCGGGCATTGGACCATATAAAACTAAATGGATTAACATCTTTCAATTGACATATCTTAAGATTTCTAGATATCGTTTTAATCTGTATTGTCAAAGTATTGCAAGCAGCACAATGTTAGAATGAATAAAGATAAGGTTAACATTCGTATGTTTTAAATCATATTTTACTGATTGACACTTATTACCTTTTCAGATAAAAAGTCCTTCGCCATTTCCATTCGCATGGTGGACGCCTCTAAACCGAGCCAGGGAGGTATCAAGCATTACAGGATCCGACTAAAAGAAGATGGCCGCGGATGCTATATCAATCCAAGGCGCTCATTTGATTCCATGACGGAACTGATTGAGCATTATAAACGTGAGTTAACCTTCCTATCTTAATAGATAACAAATATAAACCCAAAATACCCATTACAAAATTTTAAAAAATATTTAATGCAATTCACTTTAAATGTTTAAAATCAAAGAATAAATTAAATCAAAGTTTGTTTATGTCATAATGAGGTGATATTTTGAGTATTTTCTCATTAACTAGAATCGTTAACAACGTCCCTCAACTCAAAAAACAATAACTAATTTTCGAGTGTTGTTGGTCAGCTGAAAGCCTGAGTCAACTAAAGTGGTGCTATCAGTTAATAGACATTAGAAGAATCCTTTAGAATTTATTGAATTACCTATCCTCTTTTCAGGGCAATCGGATGGATTGTGCTGCCACCTAACGAGGGTTTGCCCTAAAGAGGCGGAAGTGGTTCCCTTCAAGGACATCGAGGTCGAACGCAGTTGCATTGCGATGAGTGAGAAGCTGGGCGAGGGCATGTTCGGTCAAGTGTGGCGAGGCAAGAGATTCGTTTATATTTTATGACTTTTTTTCGGCAAAAAGTCGAGTAAGGTCGAGAAGATGCTTGTTTGTGGGTCCATCTGAAAGTTTTACGGACATGCTTTTTCGTCGCTTGCGTAGGGACAGCGTCGCGAAAACGTAAGAAAACGAAGGAAGAACGTTCGTCCGACATCCCGACGTAAAGGTACATCCACAAGAACGTGCATATTGGCCAAACACGAACGTCCCTTCAACGTCAAATCCAAAAGCAACGTGGTTCGGACGAGCATTGCGATATGGTTGATATGAAACTTTTTGTGCTGATTGATCAAATTACTCAAACATTGAGACTTCATCAGCAATGATCCGATTTTAACATACTTCGTGTCGCGGTTCTGTTAAACTATGTAGCCTGTCTGCAAGTGCCTAATATAAGGTAATATTTCCGTTCGATGTTTCTATATTTCCAAATTATCTTTAACCATTTTATGCCGTTCGCTCTTTTCAAATAGGAAAATGGAACAACCAAGTCGAAGTCGCAGTAAAGACACTGCGGCCAGGCAGTATGTCCGCAGACGCCTTCCTAGAGGAAGCCAAATTAATGCACAAACTACGGCATCCAAAACTCGTTCTTTTGATGGGAGTTTGTACGACCGTGGAACCGATTTATATCATAACGGAGCTTATGGAGAACGGAGCGTTGCTGGATTATTTGAGGAAGGAAAAGACCAATGTGCGGTTTCCGGTTCTCGTTGATATGGCAGCTCAAGTAAGTATGGCATAGAATATCGTAAATGAGTTTGTATAACGACATGGTTATTACGTTGTATTTGGGTATAATGAATTATGCAAAGTTTTATTGGCAGCTGTCAATGTGTTGCCAGGGGCGGGGATTGAATTTAACTCTCATTATGATGAT
>LQRL01090649.1:0-18184 GCA_001703475.1 Hydroides elegans
TATTGATTTTTCTCTCATAATTGTCATTTGAAAAGCACCAATACAACAACGCCCCATTTCCCCTGGGGCAAAGGTGCAGGACAGCACCTGGTAAGATGATTTTACCCAGGTTCAATTCCCATCAATGCCACATAAACAATTTAATGATGCGTTTTGCCATTTATTTTTTATCTAATCCATAGTTTTTTATGTTCAAATAAAGTATTGAACTATTTAACATGACAAATCAGCCTTTTTATAGTGCAATAATTATATTTTAAGGGTCGAAGCGTAATTTTGAAATAATTTAGAAATCTTCAAAGAATTTTACTATACCACAGTGCCTCGCAAATCAATGTTGATATTCCTTAAATTCAATTACTCGATTTTGCGTATGTGAACATATATATTGCTACTAAGTATATCATGTTCTGTTGGATGATGCAGCACATCTTGTTTGTAGCGTGAAAAGAGCTCATTTAAAATATCGTCTTTCTCATCATTCGAACGCCAGTCTGATAAAGCCAAGTAGAAGCATGAGTTCGACCATGATCGAACTGATTTTACAAATATTTTGACATTTTCTTCTAGATCTTCTTCATTCGCTAAAATCAACAAACATTACAAAAATCATATATAGATAACGTACAATATGTTGACTTCATATTCAAGTTTATGAATTTAAATTGCCTGTTTTGTTATACTCGTACTATGCTAAAATTTACGTGCAATGGTATTAAACATAAAACTTAGTGACTCGGTAAATCTATAACTGTTAATTGCAAAAAAATGTAATTTTTCATATTTATGTCTTTTTATGAAAAAAGTAATATTATTAATGTCTTGTTTTAAAAAAAAAATGCTCAAACAGCAAACGCTTATGAAAAATATTTACCCAACAGTTTTGTAAAGGGAGAAAAAGCTACTTTAGTTTCAATTGAAATAAGTCGCAAACCACTTTGATACACATCGGAGCTTTCATCTTCTAGTGGGTATCTAACCTCAGCCTCAGTTCGAAAGTACATATGTAATGAAGCCTGTTCATACTCGTCCTCCAATGATTATCAATCAGAAAAGACAATTTAACATATATTAAGATAACATTTTGAATAAATATTCAATCTTATTTTAGAGTTTTACATATATGAAGCCCAATATAAGTTTTGCACTAAAATCATGATAAAATTTACACTAAATTTACCTTGTTTATACGTAAAAAGAGTCATTATTACGGTCTAGAGAATTTTGCAGATTTTGGATAAACAAATAAAAGTTTATTATCAGCATTCATTTCAAATAACTTTTGATCAGCTGAAAACTTCAATACATGATGTATATAATTCAGAATTTACGTATACCCTTACGTGCTCTATTCGTTTTTCCTTGTGCATATTTTTCCAGAATCTCTCTAGATGCAAAATCACAGAAGTGAACTGAGGAAGCATTTTTAGGGAACCATCTGTTAGACCCGGTATAGCAAGGACGGACTAAACGTCCCCCTGTTTTTTATAATATCGAACGAAAGAAATTTGGATACTGTAGATGGTATCGTGATATTATCCTGCATGCAAAAACACTGTAACTTTAAATAAATGCTTATAAACCAAAGACAAATATAACATATGCAAATATTTATATAATTTTATGTACTATATCTAAAATTATTAGCATGTTTGTTTCCGGAATAAGTCAATTACATGTTTTAATCAAAGAAAGCAATTCGATAAAAAAATACTATTTGTAACCTGGTCGTAATTCCTTGGCTCTTTGAAGAAGGAAGGTCATATAGTTATTTCTACCTTCTTTACTATAGGCTGCTTTCTCTTCTTCATCGCACGATGGTATAACAGATATAGATTTCTTCAAAACACATGGTCTGTTATATAAGAACGCACATTGCTATTACTAATATGAGTTATGCAATTATTAAAAACAGTGCGTTCATATCGTAAAACTTAAGCAAGGTATAATATTTAGGGACCTCCTAAACACATAACAATTGTATTAAACCATAAACTTGGTTACACAAAACGACTCACTTTCTTTGTAGCCAATGCAATGAATTAAAGCTGATTCCTAAGTAGACAGAGGAAGTAGGGAAACATTGCTGGTAGAAATCCCTTGCGCACATTGATATAAATGTATTGTTCTGATGAAGATATGAAACGTTGTTATTTTTCATTTGATTAATTTGCATGGTGTTTGTGCTTTCTCTTTTCTCTGAAATTAATTGATCGTAGTAAATCAATGTTAAACTTACAAAAAAATATATTGAGAAAAAAAAATTGTTTAAATGGAGTTTTTAAAAACTTACAATTTGAAGGTTCGTCTAAATAACGTAATTTGATTATTGATTGGTGTGTCGATTATTTTAGTAAAGTAGATATCGTTGATTATTTCGCACATGAGGTTCACAAAAATAATATATATTCAAACACTAAGCATAACTAGTCTGTGATAATTCATACCACCATAGAGCCTTTTTACAAGCGCAGAGAAGTCGTTATGTTTTTGATCTTCATACGATATAAGAATTTCCTGGTCTTGCCCATATTCCTCACGAATTTTTCCTGCAAACATAATGAACCATTTTGCAGTATATGGTGCGTTTGGCAAACATCATGTTCACTTTATCTCTTTGAATTTATTAACCAGTGACATTGGCCTCTTTTCTTCGAGTAAGCTGACGATTTTATTATATTTTGTCAATTGCGATAAAGGAAAACAACAATAGAATGAACGACATTGATTTTGCGATGCAACACAAATAACCAAAGGATATAAAGCATATCCTATTTGAGTAGCCCATGGACATACCTCTTATATCGTAAATGATTTTACTTTTTTTTTCTATAACCCAGCGGGGTTAATGTATCACCCTCATTCAACTCATGTACACAAAATCAAAATAATATGAAATGTGTCAATGTGTTTAGCTGCACCAAGAAGTAAAATATAAGAAATGTGTAATCCACCCGTGTTAAAATAAAGTTGAACTTTTAAACCAGAGGTTTAAGTTGAATTATAATGATTTATCACATAGAGAGTTTTCTACAACTATTTTAGTTCATGTTTTATCTAGTGCTCTTTTCAAAGTGCTTATCAAAGGTCCACATTTCAATTATTACTAATTTAATGCAATACCAAAGTCTATAAATGAAGTTTTTATATGTACAAAAACTATAAGTATTACCTATAGCCTGAAAGAGATTTATAGTTGTACCGCCGTCACCAGCTCCATATTCAACAATATTGAAAGATGATTTCTTTGGTACAAAAGGAATGCCGTCTACAAAATAATGGTTATGATGATCATATGATCAATATGCCGTCGATATCGAGATAATTTTACTGCAACAGTTGTTATGAATTAATCTAAAGAATCAAATTATCTGTTAAAAATAGGTGAACTATATTAATATTGGTATACAGTCCGTTGATAGAATTACCTATTTAAAACTAAAGGTATAGCTAATTCCACTACATTATGGTGTACAGGAGAAAATTCACTATACAGACCAAGCTCTTTATCATGATATATTGAATATTTTTCCATTGTTGTTTGTTGGCGTCTATAAATGCATATGCATGAAAATTGATTAGATGGCATGAAATTTATTATTAAAGCAAATAAAATGAAGTTCACAATAAAATTTAGAAGAAATATCACAAGGCTGTGCTATTTCAGTTTGAAAAATAAGTGTTTATGCCCTAAAGAAAAGTGTAATTAATGTTTTTTCCGGGAAACATTTCTTAGGGTATGATTTGTTTTGTTATACACACATACTCCTAACAAATCCCAACGATATTTAGATTACTTATTTATATGCTTTTCCCCAACTTACTAACCTGGACATTGGATCTAATTCTCTATGTAATATAGTCAAAATATTTATCCACAGATGAATCGTATGATCACAGAAATACTGATATCACATTAATTGCGATTGTCATTGCAAAACTCATATCTTTATACATATATTTATATTTTATATTTGTACATTCTTTTAAATCTATTCATAAAACAATGTTATAGACTCTGTTAACTTTCAAAATTGACATGCTTTATGCGCCAACACGTAAAAAAGCATCCATTCATAACATGTTTTTCCATTACTTATAAAATTGATTTTAGTCTACAAAAATGATTAAAAATGTTCATATTAAGACATATAACCTCCATAAATTTTGCGTGAAGATTTAATTGCCTAAAAGGAAAATCATAAAGTATGTAAACTCCGTTATGCAGGTCATTAATGAAATCAAAGCGTACACACTATGCATGACACAAAATATTCGTTTATGAATGCAACCCCATTAAATGCTTGTCTAGCCAAGAATAATCGTTCATATACTTTTTATATTGAAAACTATCAGGTCATGTAAACCGTATAATAACGTTAAGGACCATAGTTCATAATATGTATCACTGAGAATAACCTACATCACATATATCTAGTGGTTAAATATCTAAACGCAATTGACAAAAAACTATTATTTAGGCAAATAATGCACGCATCGGTGTTCTGGGTAAGTTTCAAATATGCGTGTTTACCTATGATTTTATATTATTGAAGTGGTATAATGTGTGCAATTGTAAATGAAAAATGTCTGTGCACAAAAAAACTGTTTTTTTTTTTATTAAATGTTCCGAATGCCGTGCTATAAGCGTAAATATCCCATTTAGCAGCTCCATTTATTATTCAGACACACATCAAACATGCGTCTTTTCATTAATTTGACTGGGCTTGAATATAGATATTTATGTTTGCCTCTTCACTATCTCAATTGATGCAAAGCTACATAAGCTTTCCGAAATTTTTACAAAGATATAGCCTTCACTATATCAGAGAAACAGTTGACATTAAATATAGAATTACAGTTTTCGGTAAACATATTATGGAATAATAGCCGAAGGGTCCTAATCAAAATGGTTATTGGCCCGAGGGATGGGAAAAAGTAATGCCCAAGCCCGAAGGGCGCGGGCATTACTTTTTCCTATCGCGAGGGCCAATAACCATTTTGATTAGGATCCTGAGGTTTTTGTTCCTTTTATTGCATGGAATTCCGCATTTCCCGAACACTTTTCAGAGTTTGTAGCGTGAACTATATTTACGTAACGTTTGCGTAACTTTACGTAACGTTGCGTAAAACGGCTATTTTGAAACAATCTCCCTACCTTTACGAATAGTGTTTTCGAAACTGGTCTGTCGGTTTATGTAGATATAAGAATTCGTCCGAAGTCATTTGATGTTATTCAAAAGAGTCTTTGGACATATTCTTTCAGTTTGGTCGTATTTTGTTATAGATACTTTCGATTTCTTCGCTCCTTTGGATGCATTATATTCACAATTTTCCATGTCGTTAATCACTCCATACATCTACTTTAAACTTGGCATTTCGCCGATTCTATCCATTAATGCTTCATCAATATTAACTTAATTTTTCACATCATCATTCTGATGCTAATATTTCATCACAAATCCTTAAGTTTTATTCCTTTTATGTTAAATATCAAGCATATTTCAGTCCCTCATCAACTGCTTTTCTATTTCCAGGCTAGGAGCATGCTTATACTTTTATTAGCGTTCGGTTTATTAACTTTATAAATTAAAATACAGATATATAAACTTATTTATTCTATTTTCATGTGTGTTATCCTTTCACATTCTTTCCAGTAACTGCAGAAAAAAAAATTCATTACGTAGAATTTGAATTCTGACGTCACAATAGCAATACTAGGTCAAGTTCACCGAGTACTGAGTGGCCGAGCGTGTGTGTCCTACAACCAAGACAGTTGTCACAACGTACTCGTAAATATGCTAATAGAGTATGTGCTCATATGCAACAGGCGCCAAAGCGGCACCTGGGCGGCCGGGGTTCAATTCCTGACAGGGGCAATTTTATCTTATTGAAAAGAAATAGCCATCTTTGTTTTTTTTAACAAAAATTATACAATTACTACGCATCCGGGCATTATCACAAAAGATAATGACCGGGTGGTTATGCCCTGTAAAATGCTTCAACCATGCAATAAATAGTTTTTATAGCATATTTTACATCAAATAATGAGTTTGTCATGTTTTAAACGTATCAATATATTTTTCATTTACTAGATTATGTCCAATCCGTCCGTTATCCTGAAAATTAGGGTAATCCAAGCCTAAAATAACATCATTTATGTAAATCAATAATTATAGTTGTACCACAATCCTATATTGAATTATATATTGATAACTCCGTTTGTATGCCAAAAAGCTTTCGTGTAACACATAGTTTACAACAAGCAGAAATTCCTTTTAGTATTAATTCATTGTCTTCCTATATTTATTGGCTTTAACACGCAAATTAAGAAAATTACTTGGTTAAAGAACAGATAAATGTGCGTTTAAGGCACAAAATTGTCTCATTCCCCAAACAATTAGCAGCTTAGTGCACTTATTTCTAGCTTCACGAAGTATATATGAAACCTCCCTTGTGCATTATTTTATCTTATGTAGCACTGAACACATTTTCCGTCGCTCGTGATTATAAGGCACAATATTCTCTCGGATCTTGAACATTTATTTCTTATTGCAAATTTAATGCAGAGTTTTGTTGATTTTTTATTCCATTTTAATTCATAGATTCCATATATTTCAAATAGATCTTAAGGAAAAATCAACTTAATTTTGAATCATTATGCGAAAATAGATTACTTTGCACGAATGTGTTTTGTATCATACTATTTTATTCACCTCTCGGGGGAAATTCTTCCGTAGATTTCAATAACGTTGGATTCATCACATATAATTATAGCCGTCTAATTTTGAATATTTTTTATCTAACTAATGAGAAAACCATTTTCATAAATATTTTTCCTGAGGAAGGAAACCAACATTGCCAAAACGCGTATCGCAACAAAACTAAAAATAACTAATAAATTGACATTTTGTTGCATTCAACCAGTCTCACAGCAGTAACGTATGTCTCCGTTGTGACCACTTTTTATGTACTCATGAAGTGTGTGGCTATAAGTTACACATGGGTTAATTTGGGGTTGATTTACCATAAGAGACAATGTATTTAAACTAACATAAAAAATGTCTAAAATTATGATGTATGTGATAGAAATTGTCCCTTTTTGTTACTAATATAATTAACAACTAATGCACTTCATGGATATAAAACAAGTAAAGAATAAGAGCATGTTACATCTTCATCAGAACAATACATTTATTTCTGTGTGCGTAAGGGATTTCTACCAACATTGTTGTTCCACTTCTTCTGCAACTTTACAAATCAGCTTCAACGCAGTACTTAGGTAAAAACGGAGGTAAATTGTCATTTTGCAACTTGCCCTATGGTTAGAAACAGTGTGTAATGGGTCTGTGATGTATCTAAATATTATACCTTGTTAACACATTCCTAAGCGTTATGATAAGTGTTGTGATAAGAACATATACAGCTTATAATGAAGAAGATACACATAACTACATGCACATTTCCTCTTAAAAGAGCAAAGGAATAGCGACCAGGTAACATTCAATTACAGGGAGACCCTTATTCCTTGCTATACTGGGTCTAAAAGAGGGTACCCTAAAAATGCTTTCTCAGGTAAAATATGTTATTGTGATTCAAGAGAGGTGCTGGAAAATATGCACAAGGCAAATACGTATAAAACATGAGGTTATACTTAAATTCTGAAATATACACTTCATACATTGAAGTTGTAAGCTGGTCAACATTTATATGAAAATAAATTCTGATAAGAAACTTATACTTGTTTATGACAAATCTGCAAGATGCTCTAAACTCTAGTTATGACACTTTTTACGTATGAGCAAGTTGATCTACTGTTTTTTATCATTATTCTATTTTAAACTTTTTATCAAGATGTTAGACATGTAAAACTATAAAATAAAACAAAGATTAAAATTATTACATGATACATAATAAATTGACTGCACATTACAAATAATAATCATTTTAAGAAGAGTATGAAAATACTTTATTACATATGTACTTTCGAACTTATGCTGAAGTAAGATGCCACCTAGAAGATGGATACTCTTATGTGAACAAACGTGTATTGCGACTTATTTCAATTGAAACAAAGGTAGCCTTGTCACCTTTTGCTAAACTGTTGGATAAATATAAGTAACTATTAATCATTTTGTTACATGCTTAATAACATTGAAGATTAGTTTAAATATAGGACGAATTAGAACAAATTTACAATCTAAATACATAAACTTAGATACAAAATAAATGTGTTGTGTTTAGCCATAGTTTTTGTTGTTTAAGCGGATAAAACAAATTGAGAAGAAAATGACAAACTACTTGTAATATCTGTTTGCTAATGGTCTAGCTTGTGCTTCTTCTTCGCATTATCAGACTTGCATTCGAAAGGAAGACATTCTAAATAAACTCTTTTCAGGCTACACACAAGATTTACTGCGAAATCTAACTGTACATAATATTTTTGTAGTAATATATATATGCTTGTATACACAACATTGAGTTATGCCATCAAATGAACGTTTAAATTAAATAAAGCACGTCAATCAAGGCTTAAGCTAGTTTTTTTAGAAATATGATGCACTACATGGGTTACATTTAGTTTACTGTAAATTAAGTAAAATAAATTGAGTGTACTCACGAATATACACGGCATATGAATATACAATGAATTGGTATATCAATATTCGATTTTTCAATTATGAAAATGAAGATAAATATATAGTTTACGAAATAAGATTTCTATGGTAAAATTAAAATTATATTGTTTCTCGAGAAAAAAATGAAACCTGTTCCTTAGTCTTAAACTTATTGGGGCTGACAGCCCGTTTAAATAGAAATATAAAAGTTTAGTGTTCCTATTGTTAAAGCAGTAGTCGACTTATGGTACAAATCAATTTAATACAATGATATTTACATGTAAAATGAAAACATGATTTATTATTTTCATTTGATAACAAGCTTTAGCATGTCTGTACCCTCGCGTGACTTCACATCAGAAAAGTTTCACGATCTTAACAAGTTATTGATGTCTCATAAAAAACTGTGTGTGTGTATATTTCTTAAATTTTCCTTAAGTTCCTAACTTTTATTAAAGGATAGATTATTTGGTGTAATTGACGTTTCAAAAATCACCGTCCTTATATTTTGACTAAACATGCCATGCTTAATTGTTAAGCTAATTGATGTATTGATATCTATATTCATATTTACTAACCAATAGCTCTACCTTTAGCCGCAATGATTACATTGACGAATTTTTTGATAACTAATAAAAATTATTATATTATCATATTATTTCAGTAGTTCAGCTTGATTACTTTATTTTTTAAATACCAAACACATTTTGCCTTGTTTCTTGTCCCATGTTATAAAAACATGTACAATGACCTTGATTCTAGTTGAATAAACAAAAATATTTACACTCTCTGTGTGATTGACCTCAGCAAGATAAGTCATATGATCGGTGCATATATGTGAATGACAAATTCAAATCAGTGGGCTATTCATTGTGCATACCGCTTGTAAATTCATATTTATTTTAGCAATAAGAAAAATGGATAATTTGATTTGATAATTACATAGCATCTTATTAAGGTAAGAATTCTTATAGCTCTCTGAAAACTATTAAGTTTAATTATGAAATAAAATGTATCATCAATCAAATTGGTCATACTAACATCAAGTAAAAACTGCTTTTTGTGGCAATCGATCCGGTGATCCTTTGTATGATTTCACACTATGCTAGAGATACCAAACTACATACATATTACTAATAATAAAAATATGACGAGTCATCTTAGAAATTATGGTCAAAATAGTTTAGTCAGCGATGCATTGTACAAGCGCATACTATATTTCATCTAGCTTGATCGATAATCAAGAATAAGATAAATAGTTTTTCTTATGAAACGTGCCATATGATACAAGAATTATGCATCTCAAACCTAATAGTTCAACTTAAAATCTTCAAGGCTTAATTAGTTGAAACCACTTCCAATTTGACTATAGTAAGCAAAAGCTTCCGTGTTTGTTAATTCGTTTATTCGTATTCGTTTATTCGTTTATTCGTATTCGTTTGTTCGTAAGCAATCGTTTATTTGTAAGCACTTGTTTATTCGTAAGCATTCGTTTATTCGTAAGCATTCGTTTATTTGTAAGCATTCGTTTATTCGTAAGCATTCGTTTGTTCATTTATCTATACTTAGTTATGATTAAGATATCAATTTCCTAGCTCATGATTCCCGTTTCGGATGATAACTTATACAATTTACATAATGAGAACGACAAAGCAAAGTGAACTCCTTCATATAACCGATATGTATCCCATTCATTTAATTAACAGTTTTGCCTTACCCTACATGTTTAAATGCAAGGTTCTTGCACTAAATAGAATATTCAATCCCATTTCCTATGTACAAATTAATGCTATTGAAATGATGTAAACATAAATACTATGCATTAATTTTCGTAATCCTATTGGGCCCATTTAAGGGTTGTTGATATTAAATTATATGCTAGTGGTTTCTTTTCACACGTGGTGAGTTATGATACAAAAACTAGGTAGGACATTATTTTCTGTTTTGGAATGTATTTCATTGTAATATATTTGAAGCAAAACTGGATACAAAATATTTTCGAGGCATTTTGAAGCATTAATAAATAATCACATTCTTTCCCTTTTATACCCTTAATATCATTCATTTGTATACATTCGTTTATTCGTATTCTTTCGTTTATTCGTAAGCATTCGTTTATTCGTACGCATTCGTTTATTCGTAAGCATTCGTTTATTCGTAAGCATTCGTTTATTCGTAAGCATTGTTTCATTCGTGTTCGTTTATTCGTTTCATCGTTTCAGTTGTCAATTTGGAATTGGTCTAACTGTTTCTGATTGCCTATCTATCAACCCTAGATAGTCACAATGGCGGCCAGTGTTGAGAAGTACTCAATATACCACGACAAAGAACTTGGTCTATACAGTGAGTTTACTCCTGTACATCACAATGTAGTAGAACTGGCACTTCCTTTGGTTTTGGACGCAATAGGTAGGTCGATAGAACATGGATTGGTATATTAGACGGTGTTTATCTAATTATAAGGCAGTATTTCTATGAGTGAATGTTAATTCATATGAGATCGACATGTTGTCAATGTTGTGTATGAACGAGCAGAGTGAGTTTTGTGTTCCTTAATAATAAATATATTTCTTTTTTCATACCGTTTTACACGTTTGCAGACCATATTCCATTTGCACCCACTGAAAATCGGCTTTTCATATCGTTGACTATGGGGCAGGTGATGGCGGAACTTCAGTCAATCTCTTAAAAAGTGTCATTGGTGAGATCATATTTTTGTACATTGAGCAAAATTAATTTATGGATTGTGGTCGATATAAATGTATATTGAATTTTGAAGTGACACTCTTTAATTAAAATGTCAGGTCACATGATTTGTGAAGTTATGTGAAGTGAAGTTGACATGATATAGAAGTCTACACTATAATTCATTAATGAACCTGTGAACAATAAGTAAAATTATTAAAACGTGCTTTGTCATACAATCCTATTACATTGCTTGTGTTAATATCAATGACAGATATTTTCATATGCCTCCAGGTAAAATTCATGATAGATACGGAAAAGACCAAGACGTGCTCATATCATACGAAGATCAGAAACATAATGATTTCTCAGCACTTGTGAAAAGGATCTATAATCATAATGGTATAATCTAAAATGCACGAATCATTTTAGTGCTGAGTATATTGTATTTGAAACATATCTTTTTAATCATTCTTACAATATTATTGAATCAGTATTTTAAGAAAAATTATTATTCACATAGCCTTTATAACCTGAAAATTTATTTGTGCAAGAGTGTATTTGTTATCATATTGCAGTTCTTTTATAAAGAGCTGATATTGTGTTTAAGAGCTTATCTTATATTTGTCTAACCAACATAGTTTACGTTCATTTACCAAATGATTAATTTCCTAATTACCCCATAACTTATTTTTGTGTAATTTATATCTTCATATATAGAAAAGCATTACTTTTCAGGTGCTGGAGCCTAAGTTATAAATGGGATCAAAAATGAACATTCATTTGTTCAACATGCAAATACTTTTATATCCATGTGCGCAACGGATTTCTACAAACAGTGTTTTCCGAAAGCATCTGTTGACCTCGGAATTAGCTTCAGTGCTATGCATTTTTTGCGAAAAAGGTAAAATGAATGTTTTATACTAGTAACACTATGTTAGTAGCAAAATAGAAATATATTAGAAATTAACAATAAAGATCAAGTTATTTTCCTTATAAGGCTAGTTCAATTCAAAATTTGACTGTTAAGGCGCGTTCACGCAAAAAAATATAACATTTGCGTGAACAGAGGGGATACATTGCTGTGTTTTTATACAAATGTGGCTTTTGAGAATATCAGTTTTCGACCATTTTTACGAGCTTTTTGTTTGGGTGAACGCGGCCTTAAGTACATTTTGACACTTTTCTTTTAGGCCCCGACTTAAATGTTGGGGGCCTATGGAGTTTTCCTGTCCGTGCGTCTGTCTAGCCGTATGTTTGTCCGCCCGTCATCGCTTTCTTGTACGAACTATAACTTTCGAACGGAAGCTCATAGATACTTGGTTATAGGCTCAAATGAAAGGTTATTGTGTGTAAATGTGCCCTCTGACTGTTTCGACAACATTTGCCACCGAAAATTGGAAGAATTTGCCCAAAATGTCATACTATTAATATAAACGTTTTCTTCTTTAGACCATGCACTTTAAAGAATAGCATTATGTTTATATCATCGGACAATGACACCGAAAGGCAAGCCTTTGCCGACGAAGGGAGACAAAACTATGAGACTATACTCCTCCATCGCGCCAAAGAATTGCGACCAGGTAATACTTATCATGTGTTTTCTTTAAACCGAATCGATTGGTTTAATGTTTCTTATACTCAATCGACATTGCATCATTGCTCTAACACTCGAACTTATGTTTACGAAACTAAAGCTTTTGTGTAAATAAAGAAATAATTATTTATTTGCATTTTAATCATATTGATAAATCTAAACTATAAATATATTTACAGGTGGACGATTGGTTCTCACCTTTTCAGGCATAAAAGAGGGTCCTCTGACAAATTTCCCTGTTTATAAGCATATTTTTGTACATCTTGAGAAATTCTGGAATGAAATGTATAGCGAAAGTATCATTGAAAAGGTATGTGTCTAGATACTAGTGTTGCTTTAAGTATTTATCATAGATTTTATATATGTGTATCCGGTTAAACAATGTATCTAATGCAGACCAGTTCGTAATGTAAAACAGCGCATACGCTGTATGTTGATGTTTCGTGTTGCTCTGTTTAATGTTTGTTTGGTTGTTTTGATATAATTTATTTATGATAATCTCAGGGAAAGAGCCAGAATAAGTTAAATCAACCATTTATAAATTTATTTTAAGCGAATTATACCTTTTCATCCAAGTCAAAGCTATATTTATACAGGAGTACCAGTGACTGAATCGGTAAAATGGCATTTTCATAGAACAAATTAGAAAATTTACTGTTTGTTTTATTTCAAGAAATAAGATACATAGAATGCAATTATTACACGAAATACACTCAGTTTTAAGCAAATTATTTCTAAAACATGGGTATATACCAATTTTGACTTTCATAGGGGATAGGATAGGTAGCTTAATTAGTGGTATAGCTCTCGCCTCATATTCCCAAGATCCGACCCGGGGTGCGCTGCTGGCAGTCAAGGAAGCGAGTGCTCTGACATTGACTTACGGGACTGCAATGGGTTTTCTTCCTATACCGGAAATCTAATTCTCCAATTGCCAAAATAAAAAGGACGCTATATAAAAACTCAAACTTTCTTTTAAAAACAATACTACAAAAAAATTATATTACAGGAAGAATATGAGAACGCTTCATTTCATATATACATTCGGACTGAGAAGGAAATTCGATCACCGCTAGAAGATGAGACTTCAGCTGTATATAAAAGTGGATTACGGCTTATCTCTGTTGAAACAAAAGTGACGAGTTCGCCATTTACTAAGCTCTTGGGTAAATGTTCATTACTAATTATTGATTTCATGGTTGATCATGATTATTGATTAAGTATTAAGACCGCGTTCACGCAAAAAAAAAGCTTGAAAATAATGCAAAAAAGCCCACTTTTGCATGAACAGAAGGGATAAATAACAATGTTTTTTATACAAATTAGCTTTCGAACTTTCAGTTGTTGAGCTTTTATTTTTCGTTTTTTTTTTTGTTTGCGTAAACGCGCCTTAAGAGTATAGCAACTCATTTATCTAAACTTCGAATTCAGATTAACATTTAAGAATAAGCAAAATATTCACAAAGCAAACCAACGTTTTTGTATAAATGATAAATAAAGATATATTCACAAAGCAAACCAACGTTTTTGTATAACATAGCAGCAAACATTGACTAGATAATTCAAAGTTTTTGTTTAGAATATTAGCAACTATCATTCAGAATTTTAATATTGATATTTGATCTATTTTTTTTTTCAGCGGATGAGGCAAATCGGGAAGAAAACGCGAACATTTTCGTCAAGTCAACTCGTTCCTGGGCCAATTCGTGTTTCCTCTCAGCTTTATCAGACTCGCGCACCGGACAGGAAAAAGAAAGAATAGTGGACGAACTATTTTCACGCTATGTGCAAGACGTGATCCGACATCCATCAGAACATGACAGTATTTTTAGCAATATATACGTTTATATACGTAAAATTGATTGACAATTTCTCAAAACAATTTGATATACATGTATAAACATCATTTCAGAATGGGGATAACTCTATTATTTCATCATATATTCGAATCAGGCCTGGATCTAGACAATCTTGAGTCTAGGGCTTCAATGATGTTAAATACATCTATAAGGTAGAATGGATGCACCTCATTGTTTGTATAACATTTAAGAGCTTGATCAGCGCCTGAAAATGATCCAAAACAATCGACCCTCTATATTCCATGTTAGATATATTTGCTCCATGTGTAGGGATCTCATATTTTCTCAATAACGCTTATCAATATCAACTTGGTTCGAGTCTATATGCAGTTCAATGTGTTACGTTTTGCAGGTCTTAATCTTGCATGCAGACAATTCAATATCATATTGTTAACAACGTTACAAAGAACACAAGATGTGTAACATTTGAAATTGACGTCAAAAAGCCGAACCGATATGAAAGTTAGGCGTCTTTTTTTTTCTTCTTTTTTTATGCCGCTAAAATATTTGAATAAATCGATTATAAATCAGTGTAGCTCACATTATTTGTTATTATTTTCAATGTTTATTTTACATTGCGTTTTATTAAGGGTGTCGACACATGGATAAAACTAACCTTCAATTTTAGCTTTAAAGCCACTAACCCACTCGGCAAGACGTCCACGGACGTTGAGCGGACGTTCTACTTTGGGCTCGAATGAAAGTTTTCCGGACGTCCTTATTCGTCGCGGACGTAGAAAAGACGTTGCATGGACGTCTCGTCCGAATCGGACGTACGAATTGCGTTCTACGGCCGACGGGACGTAAAAAGACGTCCGGAAAACGTTCATACGGGCCCAAAGAAGGTCGTCCTCTCAACGTCGTGTTCGAATGCGACGTAATATGGATGACCCTTGCCGAGTGGGTAACGGTCGTGGTTTGGATGGAACACAAATGTGCATATTTACGATTTCAGTTGAAACTGGTTTCAAAGAGGTTTTTATGTGATTAGATGGAATAAAAAAATCTTTAATTTGCCAAAACCTGAAGAGGTTTCAAGCTTGGTTTTAATTAAGGAAAGTTTAATCAATATGCCACACCCTAAAGCCGCGTTAATGCTCGAAAACCGAAAGCTTGAAAGCCACTTTTGTATTTAAAAACAAAGCAATTCAACCATTCTGTTCACGCAAATAAATAACGAGCTTTTATGCATTATTTTCGAGCTTTATTTTACGTGAACGCGGCTAAAAATACATTAATATTATTATGCGAAAGACACATTCGTCACTTAATTGGAGCAAGTAATACTGTATCATTTTATGCAAATTTGTTTATCGATTACAACACAATATAACCTATAGAGCTATTCCTTTTCAATCATTCAACCGTGTTCCGTTATAACCAAGAAGAACAAACATGGCCCTAATTGATGTAAACAAAGTTATTGCAGCATAAGACTCAATAATGGTACAGCAACTGGATTTTCATCAATCAATGAGTTCCATGTTAAACTAGAAAGTTGGTTACCTGTTAAAGTTTGTAACCAGTTTTCATCAAAGAAATCGAACATAGAAGAACAAACATCGCCCTAATTGATGTAAATAAAGTTATTGCAGCATAAGACTCAATAATGGTACAACAATTGGATTGTCAATCATATAATGGGTTCCATGGTATATTAGAAAGTTGGTTACCTGTTATGATGTTCAACCGTTTTTTTTTTTTCTTTCATCAAAGAAATCGAATATGAAATTTATGTATAACATACATTCATGTCGTATATGTGTGTGTTTTTTTTTTTTTGTTGAATTCCGTCAATTTTCAGTAGGGAATTCGGTAAGTATTTTTTTACGAAACATTAGCTTGTATAGGCTAGAACTTGGATGGAAGGCTATTAATATAGTGACATGTTCTAGTGTGTTTTTTTTACGGTTTTTGGTCGAATTTTGTCACTTTCTAGTGGAGATTTCGGCCAAAATCACCAGAAATTATGATGTTTTATATACTAGAGCTTGTATGGGCTTGAACGTTTAAATGGATGGTTGTATAGAGACTAGGCTGGGGCCATTCATTATGACAGAATGTGCTCAACAGAAAATGTTTGATAGACACATGCGTCTTTAAGAAATAAGACTTAATCGAGTTATACAGAAATATTTAAAGAATAGGCGAAAATATTTGTATATTGAACACAAAATTTAAACAAACCGTCGAATAGGGAGGGGGCGATTGGGGCTTTCTCGTTGCTCATTAATGCTTCACTGTCCGTGGTAATGCCCTACTCTTAGCATATTTACATGTATATATGTGACCCATTGAAATATTTTTTGTACCGGAAGCACTAAACAATGTCGTTTTTTATTGTAAATAGTATACTAAATAGATTACCCAATTACATATGCAAGAGTATTGGAGACTCGTGATGAAACAATACAGTGCGTTCTTTTGTTCAAATTGCAGCTGATCAATGGTTTATTGCTAAACTATACAGCGCAATTCAGATGTAAAAGATGGATTCAAATTATATGCATTGACTTATTCCAGCATATATGGATTATGAATAAAGTTACTCATTCATTCAAAGCCACTAGGTCAAATTATACTCTTTCAATTGCATTAGACAATGTAACAGGTTTATGAAATATGAAATACAATGCAATTTCTTTTAATGTTATCCATGACATCTCATGATACTTTTTTTCTAATGTCAGGGCGCCATGATGGCAAAAAGCCATCTTTTGCCAACATTGAAGTTCTAGATTTGAACAAATATAGACAAAATATATATGTTTCATATTAGAAATCTTGAACTTATTTTGATGACTTCTTTCCCCAGACGTATTTACAATTTAACACGATTTTTCAACATTTTAAGACAAAACAATACATACACGATAAACTCATGACAAAAAACGGTTAAAATGTTTAAATGCATGGTGTGGGAATGTGAATATTATTTCATAAATCATATTCCCACTTTTCTTGCCTAAACCAAACGTCCGTTCCCTTGGTCCTCACTTGTCTCGTGCCGCCCCTAATCCGATCCATAATACGCTCATATTCTATTGTGCACTTGACTAAAGTTACCTTTACATAATCAATTGCAATTATGCACCGTCTGTCTTATTGATCCCGTCACCGTCTAATCGTCTCCAGTCTCTTATAACATAATCCTATCTTTTGCTATGTATTCTATACAAATAAGTTATAATATTAACTTTATAGTCTTTATTATATTATGTCCTTTGTGGTTCAATAACGGCCTATTCCCTTGTTTAGAGAAAATCCTTAAAATCCATAACTACGGGTTTCGCTATAAATATGCCGATATGCGATAGTATTCGTTAGTTAAATTAGAGTTAAATTATAGTTTAGGAATAGTTCAGAGTTAGTTCGGCAACACCTCGGCAATAGAATAAATAATAAATTAATTAAATTCAGCCTAC
>LQRL01090651.1:11413-26903 GCA_001703475.1 Hydroides elegans
AAGTGATCTTATTGCAGTCAATAACCCTCCATTGATGTCATGTAGCTCGGTACGACCATCGAAGCGAAAACCCTCCTTCACCATGACTGACCCTCACACGTATAGGTCATATTGCATGTCAACACGTTATCACTCATTCGTATACAATATAGGTATACAAGCTTTTGGGTTTCGTATACCATATATGTATACGAAGGACCCTTTTCCTATACCATATATGTATACGAAAATATAGCTATGCAAACTGTTTATCATATTTTATCTTATTTTTAAATACCTGTTTCCCCTTTTAATCTTATCGTAAAATGCTCAGTTTGGCACTGAAATAACTTATATAAGAATGTAAATAGATAAGTCGCATATAAACTAAGGAAAATTGAATCTTTAACGAAAAGTCAGCTTACCCGACATCCTAGCATTTCCTTCCTAGGCAATAATTAAATGATCATTTTAAAACATTTAGCGATATTCTAAATTTCTATTACGCACATACTCTCTCGAAAGAGCCCAAACTGATCAAACCTAGCTTCAAACCACTTTAAGGCGCAATTATCACTATTAAGTTTTTGGTAATTATTGTGACGTAATAAATAGTTCTTTTGATTGTTGCGTCGAACAGTGGATTGAATCACTGTTAGTTCATTGTTACGTAATAAACGCAACTAATAGGTATATCGTAAAGGGGTTTGAAGCTAGGTTTGAAGCTAAGTTTGATCGATTTAAACTCACTCAATAAGGAAACTGAAAATTATGCATATGCTAAGTAAAACCCTTAATGTTTTATAGAAATATTGTATACGTGAATCAAGGAAAAATTAGTTATTCCTTGGAAGACGCACAAAGAATAATATCATTTTTGCTTCACTGGTAACCAAAGTAAAGTATATATTTTTCGTCGAGATTCTTATTTTTCGATTGAGCATATTCGCTGTATTTTATTTTTTATCGAGAGAAATAAAGGTTATCGAATACATTCAAATACCAAAAGCGTAAAAATAGAACATGTATTTTATCGATATATTGGGAATGGTTTAAACTTGATCAGAATCAGCGTTTTCTAGGTGTTCAAAAATGATTTATAATTTGGCTTTTATTTGTCGTAGAACAAAATCATTTATTTATTAAGAATCAGTTCGTCGAGTTAAATTAATAATTATGAATAAAATTTGATCAAACAATAATTCAAGGCAAAATTGCGATTTCATTTAATTCCTTCTCTGCCTAGATAAAAAGCCATGTCTCAAAAATATCATTAAAAAAAAACATTAAACACATACGTTTTTCCTTTTTGTTTTGAATTAAGCAGGTTATCTAGGACATGTGTATACCAAGAACGTTAAACCGAACAAGTGTGCATTTTCTAGCTATTCAGAAATCGTTTATAATTTGGCTAATAATTGTCGTAGAACAAAAATATGTACATATTTAGAATCAAATCATTGAGTTTTATTAAGAAAAATAAGAACTATGTAATAAATAACTCAAACCAAATCACAATTTCATCCATTCCCACCATGTCTAGACTACAACATACATTACATATTTTCATTGGAAATCAAAACATTTTTTTTCAATCGATCATATTCGTTGCATTCGTTTTGCATCGAGCCAAGTAGGTTATTCTAGACATTTATACACCAAGAACGTTGAAATCGAACAAGTATTTATTATTTTTCGATAATTTGGGAATGGCTTTCAAATTGGTTAGAATCTGCATTTTCTAGCTATTCAGAAATCGTTTGGGATTTGGCTAATAATTATCGAAGAACAAAAGTAAGAACACATTTAGAATCAAATCATTGAGTTTTATCAAGAAAAATAAGAAATAGGTAATAAATAACTCAAACCAAAATCACAATTTCATCCATACCCACCATGTCTAGACAACAAAACACATCGCATATTTTCATGGGAAATCAAAACATTTTTTTTTCAATCGATCAAATTAGCTGCATTCGTTTTGCATTGAGTCAATTTGGTTATTCTAGACATTTATACACCAAGAACGTTGAAATCGAACAAGTATTTATTATTTCATCGATAATTTGGGAATGGCTTTCAAATTGGTTAGAATCTGCATTTTCTAGTTATAAATAAATCATTTATAATTTAACAAAAAATTGTCATAGAACAAAAGTATGTACATATTTAGAATCAAATCAATGAGTTTTATCACGAAAAATAAGAAATAGGTAATAAATAACTCAAACCAAAGTCACAATTTCATCCATACCCACCATGTCTAGACGACAAAACACATCGCATATTTTCATGGGAAATCAAAAACTTTTTTTTTCAATCGATCATATTCGTTGCGTTCGTTTTGCATCGAGTCAAGTAGGTTATTCTAGACATTTATATACCAAAAATGTAAAAATCGAAACGATTTTTATTATTTAAGGGATATATTGGGAACGGTTGTTCAAAGGGTCAGGCATAGGAATTCGGATTTTATCTATATATTGGCTAATATTTGTCTTAGAGCAAAAGTAAGTTGATATATAGAATAAGATTATTATGTTTTATAAGAAAAAGGAAGATTAAACAAATATTTTATGCAAAATAACGAATAATATCATTCCTAAGGTCGGACACAGTAACAATGAAATGAAATCGTGATTTTTCTTCTAACTTACCGTAAATTATTTGTTAGATTTTCTCATGAAATTTGATAGGCTTATTCTAAAATATACTCACGTTTGTCATACGACAAATAAAAGTTTAAATATAGATGCTTTCTGATAACCAAGAATATCTAGAATAGTATCCCTTCAACCACTTTTTCCAATGTAATCATAGGTCTTTGGAAAAGAATATGATTCTCGCTATTTAAGTATCGAAATGGCTAAAATGTGCGAGCTTTGAGACTCAAATCAACATTAACGTACAAAATATAATTCATTAAAATATATTTCGACCAGGAACATTTTAGCTTGAATTATCTTTGGTTACCAGTGAAGCTCAAAAGTAAATATTTGTATTAATCTTTCTTTCAGGTAATATATAACTTTTCTGTTTACGGATTAATTATTTCTACAAAACATCTCGGCTTGTATGAATACTAAAAGTCATATTTAGATTCCTTATTTTGTTGAGTCCTAATTGATCAAACCAACCTCCAAACCTAGCATCAAACCCTTTGAAGTTGGACGGCCATTTAGGATGTACAAGTCGTGTTTATAACGTAACAATGAACTGGCAGTGAATAAACAGCTTGACATAATAATCGAAAGAACTTTGTATTACGTCATAATTGAAACAAAATAAACAGATAGTGTTTATCTACAAGTAAAGGGTTTGAAACAAGGTTTGATTAGTTTGAGTTATTAGGTTTGGACGCACCTTTAAGATAGTATGCACCTTACAAAAAATATCGCTATACCGTTAGAATTGTTTATTTTAATATTGCACAAGTCAGGAGAAATGAGGTCATCCGGTAATCTGATTTTTCGTTGATAATCTAACAATATTTTATTCTCATAAATTTGAATGCGAATTCATGTTTTATCATTTATATTAGTCCGATATATATAGGATTATAAAATAAAATAAGGATATAAACCCGTGTGTATGGATTTATATTCGTATACATATATGGTATACATAAAAGGGCCTTCGTATACACATATGGTATACGGAGCTGAAAAGCTTGTATACCTATATTGTATACGAAAGAGTGAGAACGTGTTGTGCATGTTGTAACGGTCATTGAAGCGCTCTGCCTGGTGCCTCCATACTCGGACAAGTCGATCACATATCGAAATGTTGAGCCTGCTCTGAGCCATGAACAGTACTGTACGCCAGTGGCGTACATGTTAGCCTACATGGTTCAAGGCATATGCAATGCGGGCGCTGTGGTGTAACTGAGTCAAAATAGGGGAGAAAGCGGACATTCTTGCTCCCAAATTGTCCTCGTCCAGTCGATACCGTGTCGTTTGGTCGGAAAATTGCACAACGGTACCCCGTCGAAAGTCCATTTCGATCGGTGGCGCAGTAGCAAGGCGGCTGCGAAGTGCATTTAAACTAATATGGCGGTCTATCTGAGGTGTCTTCATGCGATGAACGCCTTGTTCGGGTCTTCGCGTATATCAAGAAGTCTCACAGAATCGTGTCCAAATGAGAAAAACGACAATTCGAGAAATATTGAAACGTTTAGAAACCTGGCGCTGAGACTGCCCATTCTCCGATATTTTTCCAATTCTTGCAGTATAAGCTTCATTAAAATTTCTTAGAATTGCATAATTTTGTTCTTACAAATACACAAAAACCATAATTCTCATAAAAAAATAACATAATGACAAAATACTCCATAAAACGAAAGTATAATAAAACACGGCTGATATAAAAAGTCATTCTTGAAATGGGGGTACCGTGATCTATTGAATGTTTAACAGCTTCCTTATTGCGCTATAGAACTTTTATCAAAATTCATTGATTTAAGTATAAACAAGGAACAATATATACAAAAATTGAGACCAAAACCCGTCAAGGGAGACCGTACCCACCAACCCTTTCCCCGATCCTTTAATTGTTTTGAGCAGTATATATTATTTGATTGCACAAAAAAATATTGCATATATTCCATGGTTGTCCATCATCAGATTTCCAAAACATGAGAGAGACGCAGTTGAATATTCGCGTCAGAAGGCTTCTTTGTGTGCATTTTAGATGACATATACAATGTATGTGCTAATAAACAGTATAATGACATTTAGTTTATGCAAAAACTAAATTAATATAATATTTCAATTTTATAATTAAAGATTCAATCATTGTCATTTAGTGTTTTATGATCAACTACTGCTACTTACGATCGGAAATCAAAGCATGGCGGAGATTAGCCTTCTGAGACAATGCAGGATTACGGTAATTCGTGCATTAAGTCTATGTGTCAATGTGGATGTGTCAATTTTTACAGTAGAAAAAAGTAGTAAAAACATTTATCGGCCATCATAGTTTAAATAAGAATGTTGAATCGTTTTAAGATTTCGTTATTCTAGTAAATATTGTGTTATAGTGTGAATTTGAGCATAACAAACATTGATCAAATCATAAATTAGCGATGCTATGAGCAATAAATTCGTTGACTATATGATAAATTCCCCTATCGGCCACCACGTTTTTGTCGAATGCTTAAGTTAAATGACTATTGTCTATTTTTCAGACACCTCGTTGCCTTTCTTTTGATTACCTGTGTTTTGACAATGTTGCTGCAGAGACAGAAATTATTTTAATACGAAATGATAGAAGTATTCATAAACTTTCCATCGAAAGGTAAGATGTGAATATGGTAAGATATTTGACAGGGTTGCATCTCATTACAAGAAATTGTGACTTGTTTGTGCAAAAAAAAATATGCTTACAAGTATTCAAACATGTTGTATCAAATTATATTTAAATTCTTATAACTACTATAATGTTGATGGACATACCTATTTATTTTAATCAAACAATTTCAAAGTGCCTGTCAGAATTTGGAAACCAGAAATGCCACTATAGCTTTGCCTGGGGGCGATTTTGCTGTCGTTTTGCGGATATCCGGATCACCTGGAGAGATATTTGTGCTGGATAATCTCAAGATGAGTAGCGAGAACTGCACTGGTAAGTTTAACTGTATATTAATTGCTACATAAATTATGATGGTCGATGATGGTCACATGGTAACAGCTTTAATCAATCAATATCTATGAAACCTTTAGATACGTGTTAAGGTTGCCGATGCGACTAAACTCGGGTCTATGTAAGCACGAACGAAACCGTTATCACTGGCAATACCATAAAGACTACTACATAAAAATTAGTCCTTATGAATTAACTAAGAATCAATGTCACTTCTACTAACTGCGATGGAAATACAAAAGCTCTATCGCCTTTTATACCCATAGGTACTCCAACTTTAGACATTTCGGATGTCATCTTTGGGGATAAAGACGGTGGTCAAGATCAAGTTCAGAACATTTCGACAAAAGGTGTCACCGAAGTGTAAGCAATTTTACATTTTGCCTGAAGTGTTCAACAACAATCAACGTGAAGAAAATTTATACATTATCAGAATATATAAGTTCAATTATAAACGAATATCTACGTTGCTTTTTATCATTACCCAGACACGTTTATGAACTTTTAAATCCAGAGTAATTCCTGAGATAGCAAGGAGCCGACATATCGAAATGGGACCAGAACTAGGCAGCCTCGAGATCATGACACACATATATCAAGGTTTTGATTGATTTTAGCCATATAATACTCAACTTGAATACATAGGTATAAGAGCAAGAGGTTTGATAACGATAGCAATTGAAAGTTTCTTATTTATCAACAAGTTATCAACATGTTACATATTTCAGTACTTACCCTCATATACATTCTATCTTTCTAAACTTTATCATTGAAGATCGGGACCTGGAACAGGTTATATACGAGATGAGTCATGATGTCAAGGATGTTATTTTAAAGTTAGTATATATAAATTAAATATGCCTTTTTGAAAGCCCAAATAAGCAGCCACTTAAAGATACTTTGATTGGCATTTTGTCATGATTTATCGGGTGCAAATATTCTTTATTTTATTCATCTTAACAATTTTGTAAAATTTTAATTGATATGTTTATATTTATTTACCTGTTTCAGCTGTACCTTTAATAATGAGGTTTGTGATGATGATGCTTTTGAGATGATGACTACAGACATGGGAATATGTTACACATTCAACTACAATACATCTCAGGGCATGATCAATACTAAACGTACTGGTGAGTAGTTTTACTTTTGATTTTGGCTCCGTAGATACACACATTGTATAGGTTGCTGGCATATTTAAAATATATCTTACGAACTTTTGGTTTTGAAAATATAATTTCCAATTTAATATTGTATCAAACCACCGATTAACTAGGAGCGGGCTCTGGTTTGGAGATACTTCTTAATGTCGAAGAATATGATCACATCGACAGTCCGCGAACACGATCGGGTGTCAAGGTGAGCGTCCTCTTTTTAAATTTGCGATTGAAATTCGATTTGGGGTCGACAGTTGATATGTAAAGTTCAAATATATAACTGTGTACGTGACAAATACAGAATATGCTTACTTTTATAATAAAGTAATATCCTATTAAACTTCACTTTTTTTTGCAAACTTTATGTAAATGTATGCATTTCAAGGTATTCATGCATTCACAAGATGAGATACCTTATGTCACCTACCTTGGGCAAGAATTTTCAACGGGAGCTCATTCCTTAATTGCAATTGATATGGTTGAGGTAAATGTTTAGGATGATATTGTTGGTAAATGTGCAGTTTCAAAAAGAGCTTGGTGTAGGGCAAAATGCATATGATATTTTGCAATTATACCTTTGCTATTTCAAGAATAGTTTTTATTATAATAATTATCCTAATTATATCCGACAATCTAAATATATATATATATATAAAAATGCCATCTAAAGAAAAAAGATAATCTTTTAAAATGCTTACTTTTCCTTTTATTTTAGACCTCGAAACTGTCTCAACCATACAGCAGAAAATGTCGGAAAAGCGAAGACTCGTACGACTACTATCCGAGTAGAGAATATACTTACTACCAATGTATGCGAAGATGCGAAACGAATTATCTCAATACCAAATGTGGATGCAAGAACATTTATATGCCTGACAAAGGTACTGCTCTGTTCATTATTTTAATTAAAGTATTTCAGCAACTTGATTATAAAAACATGGCACAATCTTATATACTTGTTCCTAAAATCGCTTATTATACATTTGTATGAAATAGTATCATAGCAAGACTTACCCATTGTATGAATTAACACGCTATGCATCTATAATATTGTATTTCGAATTAAGTTACACTATGGATCTTTCAGGAAATGCGATGGATTGTGACGTTTTCTCGTATTTCAACTGCTCCTATCAAGAAACAGGTACGAAAATCAGTAAATTTAAACTATATACCATTTGGAAAGATGCTTTTGATATCGCTTGATGTGTTTGAATTATTTGTATTTTCCAACTATTCCTTTTTTGTTATCAGTGCTAAAGAACGCAGAACTAGGCGAATGCAAGTGTCTCGAGGCGTGTGACGAAATGGCGTATCGAGGAATAGAATCATCATCAGTGTAAGATTTGAAACCTTAATTATTCCAAGCCTATATATAATGATAGCTAAGTTATCCATGCTAATGAGGAACTACATTTAATGTTGTGTAAGGTCATATAATATATATTAATAAAATAAAGGCCGCTGGCGGCTGATTTGTTTATTCGAAAATAGCACGAAAAAGAAGCTAGCATAGATATATAATAAAAAAAAAACAATTCGAATATAATATTATTGGTTATCTCTATTTTATCTAAAATTAATACTATTCTCACATCTGCTTTACATATACGATAGGTTATCCGAGAAAAATGTGGACTACTTCTTGAAGTTTAATAAAGAAGAAATCGAGAATACCTTTTATGATGCCTTGGAGATCCAGCATAGGACGGATGCGGAATCTTTCAATTCAACCATCAGTCGTCTGTTGGAGATGCACAATACATTCATACGCCTCGAAAATTATATTATCCATGGTCTTTTAAATGCGTCATCCTCGTATATAAGTGAGTAAAAAGTGAAACGGATAGGATATGGAGCAGACATTCTGAATCGTTTTTAAAAACTATTTTAACAGACAAATAATTTTAAAATAGAGTATTATAATGTAATAATGATATGAATCATAGCACAAGGAGTAATTCAAATATAATTTAATGTTCTTTATATCAGGACGGTTCGAGCAAATCGTGGATAAGATGATGGAAGTATCACAAGAAGGGATTCTTAATATAACATTTAAGGAAGAAAACGATTATTATTCGGCTTATCTTGACTACCAGGGAAATCACTGGAATGGTATTGCGAACTCCCTCACAAGGTAATACTTTGGATCGTATGATAATAATTATTCTGTAGATATGCATGTATATGACAAGATTAACTTCAATACAAATTATTGTTCGCTCTATTGTACATTTCCTTGAACAATGAATAAAATAGTTTTAATATTAATCAATAACAAATATAGTAGTTCATGAGAAATACACAAATAATCGTCGTTTGGAAAAGCAACGGCCATTTCGATATTTTTTTACGAATGCGTATACTATGAATTTGATTTAGAGCAACAACTTCAAAGAGGGGCATTCAACGATTTTTTGGTTAAAACGGTCTAAATATATTTATTGTTTAGTTGAATATGATAGGATATCATTGAACTAAGCATAATACGCTGATCTACATCAAAATGTTTATTCTAAAGTTGCATGCAAGTAACACAGAAAAGCTACTGCAAACAAAAATACAATCTCCTACCAGAATAAAGATTTCAAAAAATCAAATGTGTATTATGTTATTCTCTCACAGATTCGTTTACAAAGACTGAATTAAGATACATCTGCATTGGTTCATTTATTTGCAAACATAATCCGAGAGTAAAATCATCGTTTCGAAAAAAAAAATTTGTTCTGTTCGGAAAAAGTTGCAAGCAAGGAAGAGCTGCTACAAGAATAAACATTTACCCGAATAAACCGTTGAGTACCCTCGTTCAAATATTAATATCCATAAACACGTATCTGAATCTGTTTCAAGCGTGCGACAGCCAATCCTAACGTACATTGACCTCTTGCGGCTGAATGGCGAAGCAAACCCAGACTGGCTCCAGAATAAACGGGTCTCACTTTGTGCCATATTAGACGACGCCAGAGCTGCTTTATTCCTGTACAATCACAGTCAGTCGATTTTGGATTTAGACTTGGAATCACAAGGAATTGTGCCGGATGCAGAGCTTCTGATGACCAACACATGCAGGTACTCGGATTTGGGGATTTATGGCAAACGATGAGTCTATTTAGCCGCTTTTTGCTTTGATCTAGCGATACAGTGTATAATATATACTCCGTATTCTTTTGGAAGCACTCTGTATATCATCCCAAAAGAACAGTGTCCCGAAAGACGTTGCATGTAACCATGTTTGAGGACACTGTTCTTTTGTGATGGTTACTGGAACCGTATTTGTCCCCGGGTACAGACTGTTCCAAAAGAATATGAGGATACATACAATATATTTGGTATGCTCTTTTGTTTATCGAACTGGTATCAAAGTATATATCAATCTCAAAAATAATCATACCATGCCGATTTTAAGGAGTCAATTTGAGGACCTGGACATCTTGATCATGGATTTATTGGATTTGATAAGCTGCGAAGTCAACATTCTGCCAGGGTCCAGTCTACCTCAAGACGAAGATCTGATAAGCAATGCAACGAGTCAGATTGTTTCCATTATAGACGAATATGGAACAACATGTACAACTGATTATCAGCAATTCCTTGAAGAATTCTCAAGATGGAAACTCACAGTTGAAAATACATTGAAAGATGACTCAGATATCAAACTCATATCGGAAACATATTCCGTGGCAATCAATGTCGACAGCACTCTGGATGATTTACAAAATCAAACAAAGATGCTGAATGAGTTGCAGCAACGACATAGTGAAGGAACGATATCGATTCATGAGTTGTCAACTGCATTGAGTAGTGAACCTTATGTGAAACTCAGGCGTGAGTTGAATGACAAGAAGGACCATATCATGGAACAGATTTTCACGGTAATTGCAATTCACAGACTTTATTGATTTTATTTTGATTACGGTTGTTTGTCATATGTGCCGTTTCTGTTAAACATGTTAGTTTGTATTATATATGTTTTTAATAGAACAAAACAACAATTAACGGGCCGATCTACTACAAAACCCATTCGACATTTTTTCAGCCTCTCTATGCAGTCATCGAAAGCCGAAAGGCTTTACTAATTGACTGGTACAACAAGACCATCTACTATGCCCGAGAACTGGGCGAACGTCTGGAGGAAAACAGCAACTTATTTGAGGAGGAAATTAGGCAACTCCATATCTGGAGGAAACCTCAACCGACCGTAGATAATCCAAATGTAAGTGATTATGTTCCAGATTCCTTTAGAAACACGTTACCGAAATGACTCCATATCCCACTCGGCAAACAACTTCCTAAGAACGTCCTGATTACGTAGTTTTACGTCCCGACGTCCGCGACGCAAATAGGACGTCGCTACGATGTAAAATATGAGACGCCCCATCATTGCCTTTAAATGACGGGTTAACGACGTGTTTTTATGACGAGACTAATTAACATGTCCGTATAACGTCGCTAATTAGACGTTGTCGCGACGTGTTATTAAAGTCGTCCTTGTGACGTTGTAAAAATGACGTGACCTTCACGTCGCAATATGACGTTGTAAGGACATTATATCATGGTCGCGACTTGATTCGACGTTACAAGGACCCCATTAAAAGACCAACTTACGAATTAAACTTACTGTCAAATAGCATTGCGAATACCCCTCGAAAAAATGCAAATTTGGATTTTGGACAATTTTTAGTTTGATAATTGTCGCTTTCGAATAGGAATAATATGGTTCAGTTTAATATCTATCATTTTCGCCAAAAATGTATATATATGATATTTATAAGAAATATATATTAGATTTTTAAATAAAAATAGGCGGGCAATTTAAATAACGTCAGAAAAATGACGTCCCTAAAACATTCATACATGACGAAATGCGGACCACTTTAGGACATCGCATTTTAGGTCTTAGCGGACGTCTTTCACTGAACGTCCTCTCGGTGTCAGATATTGACGGCGAAACGACGTCTAAAAATATACGTCCGGCAAACTTTCACCTGGGCTCAATGAAGGACCAAGAAAGGACGTGCGTAAATGACGTCTTACGGACGGGAATAGGACCAACCTTTGCCGAGTGGGATGTGACAAAACACTTTGATGAAATAGGGAAAAGTAGCTATTACCTTTTTCCCCTAATATTTTAATTATTTTTCATGTATTTTTTGTGGTTTACACTTGTTTTCAGTTTGAAAGAAGAATACTATGTTTCTAAAAATTTGTATGAGTCCTCAAATAATTTCCCAAGCAGCTACCATAAATATCGCATGAAGACAATCAGAATTGTTTAATTAATTCATTTTTTTTAATATGTGCATTTTAAATGTACGCCAGAATCATTTCGTTTCCAGGATATATACTATGAATACGATGAGACAGAGTTGCAGCATAGTTGGCCAGAGGGATGGGACTTTGTGACGTTTTATGAATTCCGCTCTCAGTACATCACTGAAAATCGAGTTGGCGGTTTCTTTGATGAGCTAGAGGTTTGAATATATACATGTATGAATCATGTATTTAAACCATTTGTTTTTAGTTATTGGAAAATTGCATTCTGGGGTAAGCCAAATGTAAGCCTATGTATACAGTGGCGCGCGGTCCTAACTTCTCGATTTCTCTAACGTGTGTTTAGCGTTTAGCGTTTAAGGGTTTGCAAGATCAGAATATAGCGTTTAACGTATAGCGTTTTACTTTACGAGTTTAACGTTTAGCGTTTAGCGTTTGATGAAAAGGAATATAAGAGATTAAGATAAGCAGTCATAATAATGTCCTTTATATACTCTTCACATATGTGGGTGGCTATGGTTTAGCGTAAGCGTTTAACGTTTAGCGTTTAGCGTGTAACGTTTAGCGTTTAAGGGTTAAGCGTTTAGTGTTTGTGCGTTTAAGCGTTTAGCGTTTAGCGTTTGCCATGAGAAGTTAGTAATGCGCGTGACTGTACATGTATGTATATCACGTTAGATTTTTATTGTCACTGGACCTTTTCACTAGGTTACCCTAATGCTTCAAATATTGTTACTGTTGTGCAAGCTACCAATATTTAATATGTATGACATTGAAGCTTATTATTATTCAGAGAATGATCGAGGAAAGAGAAACGGAACTGGAGGACCTCTTCTATAACTTTGATGTGGGATTCGATCAGTTGACATCAGATCTTGATTTCATCACCAAAGAAAACCAAATCGACGGCCATTTTGTCATGTATGTATTGGTTATAAATATAGACCTTTGTCAAGTTTTCCTAAATAAATTAGAAATATAGTTTGGATTCGTTTTTGTATCGAATGATATATCGTTTTGCAGCATTCAGTACTTCATTTCCACGATAATAATTACAACTGTATCTATTTACAGGCAAAATTTCCTACAACTAAACATATTCTACAGCGAGCTGAAATACACGTCGGTGACTCAAAACAAGGATTACGACCTTCTTTCATTTTTTAGTGAGACAACACATTATGTTATATTCAATCTATTAAATCTATGAATGCCATCATCAAATGTCATGTTGAAAATAAGAAAATATAGATGTCGTTGGATTTAGCTGTATGTTTTACAGTAACTATGTAAAATATATCTTTGGAAAGCATCACATGAACATTTTATCCAACATTCCTCGAGGAAAAACATGGTATACATGTACACTTAATATACTTAACACTACGGTTGTAGTTCACCATTTTAGCCCAAAGCAGCGCTTGAGCGCTGCTTTATTTTCCTGCCAGATGTAATATAGGTATTTTAACAACGAATATTGTTCAGCCCATTTATACTAATAGTGGTCACAAGTAAATGTGTATGATCATTGACCAACCGATGAGAAACACGCATTTTCCTGAAATGCCCAACACCGGCTTGGTGATAACACCGTGAACTGCAATTGACCATATGTATTATTATGTGATCTCTTCAGGTGACATGGGTGGTTTCATGGGATTGCTCATCGGCTGCTCCTGCATTACGATTTGCGAATTTCTCGATCTGATCATCTACTATTCGATTGTCAAGTGTGCTACCAGGGATAAGAAAAAGAGGGAAACTAACAACAATAATGGCAACTATCAAAACGACAAAAAGGATTTGAATGTAAGAAAATCAGAAAAAAAGCACCCAAACCTAGAATCTTTCGTTGGTTTACCATTGCTCATATCTAATAAGTGTATTCCAGAATAGTTTTATCATAATCTATTTCTTATGTGTGTTCGTTGCATTATATATTGAATCATCAACTGTTATTTATGTCATTACAATATGCAGCGATTATTACACACAATAAATAGTGAATATATTTTGTATTTCAGGCTCCCTATCTATCATCGTCAACAACGTTTTAAGATATGCCGTGCAAGCCCTTCGGATCATCACATCTCAAACCTTTTTCATTAGAACTAGATTTCATCAATTATAGAGGACCATAATAATAAGAACGTTATATAGAATACCATATATGCAATAAATCTGGTTGCACATGATGCGTCACACACAATCCGTGCTGTATGCTTTAATATTGCATTGTATATGGGATTGATTTATATATAATATACTAGAATTTTAACTATGTTTTCGTGTTATTGATGCTTTATCATATTACTAATCGCGTGATCAAGCTTGTTAATACGTTTATTTAATAATTAATAGCATTTAGTAACATATGGTAATGGATAAAAATGTATAATATAATGCTTATGTTTACCAATTAAGATCGCAACACTATTAATAACATTTTAACAATGTTAACATAATTTTGTACATTGTATATAGAATAATGTAAAATTGAAGTACATGATAAAAAATAAATGCACCCTATTTTTGTAGTCTCAATTTTTATATTTTTCTAAACAATAGATTCGGACAGACTTACCAATAGAAATTTCCCTTGTGAACTGCTTATGATGCATATGATTAATATAATGTATTCATTGAAATATATTCTTCGGAAATATTTATTTGATAATTATTGTTAAGTGATCATTCGCAAGAATTGTTGAAGTTGTTGGGACATATGCTTTGGAAAAGTCCGTTATTGTTCCTTGTGGTATTTTGAACACTTTGACATAATGGCCCCAAAAACATAGAAGATATAGTTTCTTCATGTTCTATAAAGAAATAAGGTGCAGCCGAATCCCGCTATGAAAGCCGCTAAATTGAATGAAAATATAGTAGGATACATGTTGTAGGCATTTTTCATTTAATTAATTTCCGCACCTTCGCAGTGACTGAAAGTAAACCTGGCCACACGATTATTGGCCGGCTAGGATCAAGTGGGTATTTTTTAAAATCAATTATTCATTTAAAATATGTATGAAATAAATAGGAAATTACAGGATTTGGTAGGTTTCACCGAATATTGCAGCTATCAAAGGCAATCCGTTAATTTGCCGAACCATACATCCGCGGGACTCTAAAGTTAAAAGTTTATATACTGACGCAAAGTAAAAACGCAAGTGTCTTAGAATACTTTAATTTATTTAATTTTTGGGTTACAGTCATGAAATTGACATATAATGCCTAAAAGACTAAGAACTAAGTGTATTGATAATCTCGAAGCGATGCATATTTCTGATGACGTAAAAAGTCGCACATAGGTGTATGACGGCTGTGGAATAATGACGAGTGTTTTGATCGCTACAAACTCTTCAAAACCTTCATGAAAGGCAAGCGGAAGGAAAATCGGAAGGTTCTCAAAAAGATTGAAATCAAAATATACACAGGTCGCAACG
>LQRL01090652.1:0-13601 GCA_001703475.1 Hydroides elegans
AACATGTCTCAGCTTGCACTGATGACGTCAGCGTAAAAGAACATGTTCGTGCTTGCACGGATGAGTCATAGGGCTCATATCAGCCATACTTACACTACTACCGCGTTCACGGAAACCAAACAATAAACGAAAATAAAAGCGCAAAAAAAACGAAAGCTCGAAAGCCACTTTTGTATAAAACATAGCAGTTTATATCCCTTCTGTTCACGCAAACAGCGGGCTTTTGATATTATTTTCTAGCTTTTATTTTGCGTGAACGCGCCTTTAAGAGCGGATGGGGGTAGCACCTGGAGCGCCTACTACCTTGTTGCCCAAAGAAGTCGAGTGCTTCCGCCTTTGGTCCATGATATACGGTACGACCACGTGATAAAAGAAGGAGACGATCGAAGCGCTTGTAGATCGAGTAGCGCGGCTGGTGGATCGAGAAGATGATCGTACGACCTCGCTTTGAGATTCTGGGGTAAAATGTTTATGGTCGCACTAAACATTGATATATCTCCATTTAGAAATAGGCTTTATTTACGTCACCATTACACCTATACCCTTAATAATTGATAATCGATCACGTAGCGAATTCTAATCTAATATATAAGTTATCATATGTGCATCATTTGGGTAAGTGCATTAATATGATGCATTATAAATCGTCGTGTATAAATATATGTTAAACTAAGATAAATCTTCTATTCGTGGGCCCCTCAATTTTGTAACACTGAAATTCAAGAACATAAAAAATACCGGTGTAGCGTGATATTATTGCCCCCATGATACTATTGCCGGGGGGCAAGAGTGTCATGGATTTTGGCCATGAGATTATTGCCCCCTCCGTGATATTCTTGCCCCCTATCTAAAATGATTATTTTTCAACTTTTGATAAGTGAAGTCAAATATTTAGCATGATATAATATAACATGCATTTATGTGACAAGTGAATTGTGAAAAAAAATGTCGTTTGTTAGAATATTTAATAAAAATGAACATCTATGTAACTTTTCAATTCTGAATTGTTGGCCATTCATAGGATGTTAAAATTATTATTTTGAGTGATTTTGAATGGTTTTAAATTTTGTTATGTTAAGATCAACAGTTCATAACCATATAAAATGTGTTGAACCTAGGAAAAAGGCACCATACTCTACACAATGGGGATTAGGATTAGTAAACGACGCAGATAATCGTTACCTCAACAGGCACTAGATTGCAATTAAGTCATATAACCCATTGTCACGACGATGGAATTTGTAATTCAAAATGCATATTATTAATTTAAAACGGGTTTGGATGCCTTTTAAACAACTCTGATCTTAAATCTGTGTTTCAAATGAAAAATATATGATGTGAATTTGTTAAATCACTTTCTAACAGGAATGTCATTTACATATGCATTTTACCAATTTCTGATAAATTGTTGCACATCGAAGTATAGCTAAATTGACAAATATATTATATATTAAACATTTGAACAAATATATAGAGAGAAACTAATTGAACTATTTATATAGCAATTCATTCATAGGGGGCAAGGATCTCATGGAGAGGGCAAGGATCTCATGGCCTCTTATCTATGACACTATTGCCGGGAGGCAATAGTATCATCATGATACTATTGCCGGGGGCATAAATTTAGGGGGGCAATAATATCATGGTACACCGGTTCTACCTAGACAAAAGACGGAGCACTGCATTGGCAGTATTGGAATCGAGTCCGCTCGTGGGTTCATCGAGAAAGAGCAGCGAAGGAGATACAATAAGTTCCATTCCTATGTTGGTGCGCTTCTTCTCCCCGCCCGAGATACCACGTATGAACTGGTTGCCAACCTGAGAAACAAAGAGGAAACATCGAATATCTATTTTAAATTCTGGCTGAGGTTGATAAGAAAACCTTATGAATTACAAAAGAGATGAGGTGGCTACCCACGCGTCGGAAGCAACATGGCGATATTAGAACAGTCTTCCCTAAAGGAACCCTTAAAAATCACATATTCATGAGCTTTCGTTGTCTAAATGAAATAAATTTTAGCAATGCAGATAAGACGATGCCTCTTAAAGACGTTTCTATGTACTCGCTGTGAAAGTTTGCCCATATCATAATCGCCATATGAATATTTTACCACAACCATACAAATAAATACAAAATGACGAAAATGAAAATGAATCGACGTTAGGTTGGATCGAATATTTTACCGATTATGATAACTCGGTTTTATCTTCAATACCTTAGTATTGGCACAGCGATGTAGACCCAGCTCTCGAATCGTGTCATCGACAAGCTTCGCTTTGTCACTTGGTGATATGTCTGCGCTCAGTCGCATGTTGGCTGAGAACATGAGGTTTTCACGAACTGTGAGGGTTCCCATCACAACATCCTCCTGTAGGGGCAAACGTTTTTTTTTCAGAACTTTATTTGTTTTAATATCATATCGAAGTAATGAATAACTCGTCTCGCAAAGGACCCGCAGGATTTCGCAGGCAGTGACAACGTCGTCGTTGCCAAATTCACATGTAATGAGAGTTCTCGTTTAAGTTTATTTTAATAGATAACAAAGTTTAATTGCGATATCTTACGGCGAACGGGAAAACTTTGATTTAATTTTGCTGATTTGAAGTAAATTACTTGTAGAAGTCTAAACATCCAAATTGATGAATCCATACCTGAACGACGTATCCCGTCATGCATTTGAAATTTTTGGGCTGTTGCGCGCCATTTACGAGCACATGACCGGAAATACCCTTAGGATCCTTCCTGCCGGCCAGTGTATCCAGCAGGCTGTTGTCAAAACATATGTGTGATAGTTTTAGAAGAGCACATCACGAACTGTTCCCCAAAAAAGGTGTTCCCCACCGATTTTCAGCTGGCTTGGAAATTTTGAGAAAATTCATTCTAGCTTGGAGATTTTAGCAATTTGAGGAACACCTTTTATGATAATTTCTTAATTTTCACAATATGTAGTGAGAATAATTATTTCAAAATTGATTTCTTGCTTAAAATCGTCTAATAAACTGTAATTTGCAAGATATGATACGGTATTTGGCTATATTTAAAATTTCAATTTTCGCAAAAGGTGTTCCTTTTCTGTTCCAAGCTGATTCCAAAGCTGGCTAGAAAAGGAAAAAACCCCAGCTGGCTTGGAAAAAAGGAACACCTTTTTGCAAAATATAATTGTTCAAAAACTATTATTTTGCTGTTATTCTTCATTGTAATGTTGTTTTCAGTTGGTTTTACAACTTTTTGAAAAATATGTCGTGGGGTGCCCTTCGTTTTATTCTGGTATTGGTCAACAACGGCTGGAATATATTAACAAAGAATTCAACAAACAACTCTTTCTTCATCGTTTTCTTTTAATTTGATATACACATGCTGATTAATGTAAGAAAGCATAAAAGTGAAATAAAGCGTTGAATCAAACTCATCAGTATATTTTTCGCTTTGACAACCGCTCCCCACAAAAAGACACTCACGATGTTTTCCCGCTCCCAGTCGCTCCAAGGATAGCATTTATTCCTGGTTTGAAGATACCGCTGAAATACAAAAAAGTATAAATTCCCTCTTGAATAACACAACTGACATATACCAAACTGTTAGCTGCTGAACCTGAATCGGATCGCCCTATGTATAAATGTTTTTTTTTTTTTCTAAACCATACGAAGAGCGCACATAGACGTAGGAAGTGATTTAAACTCGCGACTGCCCGGGTAGCTTTTTTTTTTACTTTTGTTTCCATAAACATGTACATAAAGGTCTGTTTACGCTGTAAGTTTCGCCCATAAAAACATGCGAACAGTTCAAAAGAGTGTTTATGCATTTTTGCCGAGTGTTTATGCTGAATGACCTGTCGCTCCAAGTTTATTAAAGTTGATAATGCATAGTTTTCAAAGATCAATATGGTCTTGTCAAGAAATGTCCCTTATTCTTGAGGCACATGATTGTCAAAGAAAATCTAGCGCGAACACAAAATCGCATTAAAACCTGCGAAAATTATCCGAATTATTTACTATGTGTTTAGTACAAATACGGCGACAGATTGTTTGGTCATTGTTTGGATTTTAAGAACCGTTCGCGCCTCGCATAAACACTCGGACTGCCTTGATCGCGCCTCTCATAATGAGCCATAAAACCGGTAAGTTTCAGCTAAAAATTACATCAAAAAATCATTTTTTGAGTTTAATTTTGGCGATAACGACGCTATTTTTAGTATTTGGCACACATTTTACTCGCAAATCCCAGAACATCATCTTCCAAAACTTAAGGACCATTTTCAAATTTCACTCTTTTTGCGAAAATCTTATTTTTGGGCTAGCGCGACAAATTTTATTTGTATGTGCGAATCTGTCAGCATAAACAGACCTTAACAATTGAAATATTTCATATCTAATGTAATTGGATAGTTTATGTCAAATACTTTGGGGATATCCTTATTTCGTTTAACTTATGGATAAACTTATCCATATACCTTTAACAAAACTGAAAGACGTTTAAACCGTCACTTACTTGATATTTTGCAGAATGATTTTCTCTTCCTTTGCGCAACATTTTCCTTTTGCTTTGACATCCACCGAATAACTCAAATCATGACATGTGATCACAGTTTCAACACGCTTATCCATCTCTAGAAAAGGTGGATTAATCCTATACAGTTAAAACCATTTCAAACCGTACAACTCAAACGGCTACACGATGCAAGCCAGACGCGTAACCGCAACTTTTCAAATGCGCAAACGAAACTATTGTAACGACTAACGACTTTACACCTAAACGAATAAACGGCTAAAACACCTAAACATCAAAATGATAAACGCGTAAACGAGAAAACGCTAACGAGGGCACGAAACTTCGGAAACAAAATAATTTGCTGTCGATATTAAGGTTAGAAAGGGTTTAGCTGTTTGCAAACGTGATCAGGTGAAGAGAACAATTCGTTAGGATATAGATTCTATGGCTTTGTAAAAATTAAATAAATGCACAGTTTTTGTATAGTGTCATGTAGCTTACAGCATGAGTAAGCATTAATTCGTACTTGATCTGGTATAATCGTGTAAACGAATAAGGGCCTGGTCACATTGGATGTTTTTTCTTGCTTTTCCCCTGCCAAACTTGTCTCCCAATGTATTCATTATGGGAAACTCAAAAAGCTACCTAAACGCTCGTTGTGTTTGGTTCCTTTTGAAAATCCATTTGAAAAAAAGAAAAAGCTTCCAACGTGGCCAGGCCCTGAATAGTCTAATATTTCATTTGAATTGTGTAGTAAAATTTCGGACGGTCGCTTTTTAAAGAATAATTTCAAGATATTCTTATAACATCATGTATTCCCCATATGCACTTATTCAATAAATCTCACAGGTGACATAATCTGAAAAATGATGATATTTATGAATGTCATGTACGTTTTCTTGGTTTGTGCACGATTATTTGATTTTATTTAACTATATAAATACAAGTTAATTCACAAGTGCACCGCAATCTGGGGTATGTTAACTGCTATAATGTTGAACATTGATACATTTAAGAAGAATCTCAATCTCAATCTCAAAACGCATGACGATGTGCATTTATCAAAATGAAATGGAATATTTTAAAAACTGTTTTGCATATTTTGATGTAACTCTTTACAAATGATGATTGTGATTAACCTTTACCTTCGTTTGTTTGTAATATCCAAAATTGGTATATCAGTTATGCTTATACGTCCATGTACAACTTTACTTTCTGCAAAGCCGAAGTACTTCTTTAATTAATCTTACACAGGTGTTTGATGCAATATAGGTAGATTCTAATTAAATTCAAGAAATCATGTTATGAGCCCTAAAATAAGATTCACGTTTTAGGTCATGGCACCAAAAGTGCAAGATTTATATTTATGCAGAATCGTCCTTGAATGTAAACAAACTAACCCCGTCATATGGCGTTTTCTTTAATTAATGGGGTCAAATACTACATTAGTTTAGTTTGAATGTGACATATACTTACGATTATGGTATACAGTCTACAAAATACGATTATAGTATATTCAGGCTCTTTGCAAACGCTGCGAAATTGAAAAAAAAAAACATATAGACTCTATATATTGAAATAAATATCGTCAGCGATAAATAAATTACTTCATTTTCTTTCAATTAATGTCACAGAGATCGCAAGTAAAACAGAACACACCATTATATATTGATGTTTTTTAGTAGGTCTACATTGGTCCAAAAGGGTAGTATACGTAACATTGACACACTCCATAGAAAAGACATGGAGCTTTCTCCTATGTCCTTTGTCTATTGACTCCTTGTATGGCTCCTTTAAAGGGACACATAATTTAGGATTAAACACTATATTTGAAAGAACAAGTTCAAAAGCTAGGACACGAACGTCACATACAAAATGCCATCCAGGTCCCTCCACAAGTTGGCATCCACAAAATCAAAATAGTCAAAGGAGAGGATGTCATGGATCCGTTTTGCATAGCCTCAGTTTTATTTTGTAGTCGCCGAACTTTAAGAGACGGAGACCAAAAAACGCTTTTCTCTGCTTACCTTAACCTTAGACATTGGGTTGCGGATTTAGGCGCCCCTAGCCCAGTCGCTCTTACATATAGCTTAAAATAATGCCCCTCCCCACCATAACATTTTCTGGTTATTTCATGCTTGACATTGTTTTTATAAAGAAAACATAAGACGCGTCACAGGGCTTTCCACTTGCCGTATTGTTACGATGACGCAATAATTACGTCACAACGCAAATTTTCATACGTAAGCGCATCTATTGCGTAATTTCTATTCTTAACGTTACCCTCCCGGGTGACATGTCGTTGGACGCTTTAAGTCAAGAAAATCCATATTTTTTTGGTTTTGAACAGTGCGCTCGGTCTTATTAATCATTTCAATTTAAGATTATAAACACAAAAAGCATGAAATAAAAATAATACTTCATGTTTTCAGGAAAATACCGTAAAATATTTGCCCCTCGGGAAACCGCCCGGGAGGGACCTCAGGCTTCACCTTCGGTCCCTCCCGGACGGTCTCCCTCGGGGCAAATATTTTACGGTATTTTCCTGAAAACATGAAGTATTATTATATTATCATTTTTTCTGGATCAGCCAATGAATCCCGACTGTTTGACCTTGACTTTAAAGGAAAATAATATAGGAAAATAATGGTCCTGGAGGGGAGTTGGAAGCCGTATCGAAATAGGATATATACGTCTTTAATATTATGCATTCGGATGTGGCGCTATTAGGACGCAGCAACATAAGATAAACGTCATTCTAACTCAAAACTTCAAGTCATACTCATTTAGGGCGGTTAAGCCTTCAGACATGTGAGGTCATACCCATTTAAAACCTTCAATTAATCTCTTTGAGCATAATTTAATGCTGAGTCTACTCATACAAATGATAATCTAGAGTGAAATGTATTGATTAATATAATCTTTCCCATATGAGAAAGAAATAAAATCGGCAACATATGTTAGACATGTGTTTCTCGATTATGAGAACATGCCATGTATCAAAAGATAGAAAATATCATAATCATAGCATAAAAATGCATCTTCTTAAAAAATATAGATATGATACTTAGCATATTAATTTTTAAACTCACCATACACTTACCATTAAAAGACAAAAAAATTATCTTAATTTATTAAGATATATCTGAATATAGATAATATGATTTCTAAATGAAATTCTGGAAATGTAAATTCAGCAGAAGTGTTAAACAAAATAATAAAGAGTACACATTTTTGTAAACTATTCAAAGCCATCGCATATCTAAAGCCGCAACTTTGAGTGATTATGTAACTCTTGGATTGATATATATCTACATCAATAGTTTTTCATCAACTCGGTTTTACTTGGAGCGCACCCCCATGGCCTTAACATCATTTTTCAATATTGATCTGGATGCATTAGGTAAGTGATTTTTTTTCGTATTACATATTTGCCTTCTTCATTGCACTGATAACTATAGCGCGTGTTTCATTTCAATAATATATAAAATTAACCTTAACAATGTTCGTTTGATATATATTTAGAATTATCAGTATATGATCATGTTAATAACCTTGATTTTGTCAATATATCAGATATAAATTGACTATGTTGATAAGATGGCGAAAAGGTGGAAAAGGACAAAACCTCCGAGGAATACCAAGAAAAACTTCGACAAGAGGAACTTCGGCAAAAAGCGGAAGAACAACGAAGAGCGAGACACGTGACATTCGAAGAAAACCGGAAGCAGATGCGACAGGAAATGAGAGAAAAGGTTTCGATGTCTTTGAATTATTGTATTTCTGTTTGTTGAGAGTTGGTTGATTTAAGGGTTCTTTGTATATAATAAATAAAACGATTCGTCATTTTCAGATTATCGAATTCGAACACTATTGGGTAAAGGGAGCTCGAATTTGATATCTCGACATGTCGAAAAAAAAACGAAAAACACAAATATTGCAAAATACGTTTCCTTGAGTAATCGAGAAATTGAATTCAATGTACCTTAACTTAATTTTTTACTATCTAACTTATAATGTATTAATCACTGAATAATCCAGTTCCTCTTCATTTTATTCCAGTATGCGATTAAGAAAAAGAACTCATCCGAAACAGAAGAACAGGGGGACCCCTCTTTAAAGGGACGTCTCACGCGCCAAAAGAAAACGAAAGAGCAAATGAACGAAGGACGACGTAGTTCTATGGTTGTCGACCAGGAGGGAGAAGAAAGTGAAGACGAGGATTTGATGTCTGTGCTGCCGTGTTGCTGTGTTCTTTTGTAGCGTTTTGAACATATGTCGCTATAACCTGCGATTAATATACTAGGGGGATCGGAAACTCATCCGATTTTACTCGCTTCAAGTTTTTTTCCATACTAAGTGTGTTACAAAAATACTTTTAAATACTTGACTATTTTGCATTCTGCGATTATGGGTGGCAATGAGGGATTTAGTGCAAGAGTAAGGAGAATATGTTGCAAGGAAATCCAAATATGTTTACCTTTACTCCGATTGCCTCAAGTTGTTTGATAGTATTTACTATTTGATAAAAGTAGATAAAATCTTAGTCTTATATCTTATTGTTTTCAATGATTTCATATTGGTCAAATGTGTACATGGTTATGTTACTGTATGAACATTGTTAACTAATGTTTGATGGTTGTATGAACATTTACATTAGCGAATAATAATTTTAAAAAAAATGAAATGAAAAGAGCAAATATATGACATGTTTTTTTATTACATTGAAATTCGATACCTTTCAATAATATTAATCGTAATCACATTAAACATAAGCCAGTAAGCAATTAAAGGAACAAGCATGCATTCAGAAATCAACACTGGTAATCTATAGATAGGGAAGGAAATGTAAAATATCTTAACACCGATCTACAAATTGATTTGAATTTTTCACTGATTAGCTACGTCATATTGCCATAACGTATTATGAATTCAAATTATTTATCAAGATCTGACTAAAATTGGCTATATGAAAACAATTGTTCGACTGACGTAAGATACCACATATCCCATTTAGAATGCATGAAGGCAACACGCTCGCTTATGTATTGCTACAGCGAATATTCAATAAAAACACGAAAATATGAAATGAGTCGCTATAATTATGCGTATATCTGTTTCACCATTTAGCATTAGGCCATTATAGAACTATGTTTTTTTATTTCGTCACTTTTTAAGGTCATGTCCAGCAAGAATGAACAAATTAATGCATTTAAACAGTAGGATTTTCCTGACATTGGAATATAACCTAGGTGTATATCCTAGCAATAATATGTCTACATTTCAAAATTATTACGTAATGAATAAGTGAAATATGACCCCTTGAATAAAATTAGTTGTGGGCAATGGGTGTTTTATATATCGTCAGGTGATACTGAAAATTTGTTTTTCAATGTTTTGAGTTTTATTAATTGGTGTAAACATTCTTTCGACACAGTCCGAATAACAGAATGACATATCAAGCAGTATTCTATCAAGTATTTAGATATAATTGGTTAAAAATGGCTAGTTCAGACATAATTAAACGTTTGTTATATGCAATGTTAGTCACCTCAGTTAAAGAAGGCCTTTCTACGGATTTGATATGTAATTTATGCATTAAATGAACACGTAGACACTGCATAATATTTATAGACTCCATACATAGATTATACACACACTGTAGGATAGACAGTCACTATTCTTCAATAACATGATGTACCAAAAATATTGACTAAAATATCCATTTTTAAAGCATTTATTTATTGGTGTTGGTATAGTATATTGTTTATATTATTAGAACTAATAATGAGAGCATATTGTAAAGATAGTGCTCACTTAACTTAATGGTTTTTCATAATTTTAGCTGTCGTATATCAAGTTGTGACCTTGCTTTTACATTTTTTCTAATTGTCTATGTTTTCTATTCATGGTAATCAGGATTTCGATGCATCTTTCCATAAACACCCCATTCATACAAGGATGTGGCTTTATAGCCGTTTAACCAATGAATTACGGCTTGAAAAACACATAAAACGGCGATAAGATGACACCTGACGATATATAAAAACACACGTTGGCGACAAATGATTTCAGTCCAGGGGTCATAATTCACTTATTCATCACCTAATAATTTTGATTTTAAATCAAATTAATGCTAGAATATACACCTAGGTTATATATAAATATCAGGAAAATCGATCAGTTTAAAATACAATAATTTGTTCCTTCATGTTTGACATGACCCTTAAAAGTGACGAAATGAAAAAACATACGTCTACTCGAACTTTATGAAAATCAAAATTACAATTTATTTATGGCTATTTTGCTAAGCTTCAGTGATTCAAGAATTACGACATACATCTGTAACTGCAACACAAAAAACATTGCAAAAATAAATGCACTACTTTTCACTTGTATTCTATCATTTAAGCATAGGAATCACGTAATACCCATGATAAATAAGAAAGAAATGCGAACCTGAGCGAGCGATTAAATATGACAAGCTGGTGGTGATACAATTTAAATGCATACGAATGTCTCAAAACGACATACAATCTTAACGATGGCAGTATCTTTTTGTGACACTGAAGTCATATATCCTGTATCAGTTCCCTTATGGTTAATGTAACTGGCATCATAGCGATTTAAGCTCCTTGAACGGATTAAAGGGGACCATTTTAGGATAAAGCCATATTTTCACACTAAACTGTCGTCCTTTGCGACTTCTTTTAATTTTGTTTTAGTTTTTTTTAGAACTCTGGCAGTTGGCCCTCTTGGTCGATGTGATAAAGGATGTCTCCAATTGCATGGCGAATCACGGTGTCGTCAGCCGCCGTGTGCATCTGCAAAGGGGAGAACAAATAGATCCCGTTGAATGAGTTTATAATATAAATTGTATAACATCAAGACAATAGACAATATCTTCGTGAATGTTTGAATAAGTCCTTGTATTCATTACAATATGATGGATCGCACAGTCGTCCGCCGCCGTGTCCGTCTGCAAGGGAGAGAGAGAGAGAGAAAATAGTTCCCGGATAGAACAAAATAGTTCCCATAAATGGTTCTCGATTTCATTGATAACGGCACTTTAAAAAGTGATTTCAACTCGATTCCAACTTGCCCGTAGTGCTTTCCTATTCTTATAAATTTCAAGCACATGTGATAATATTGAACCTAAATATTGCACGTGTTCGATAATGTCAATGAACTCACATACTTTTTAAAAACTGTTAAATGGAATTTTCTAAAATTGGCGGCATCTATAAAAATGTTAATCAAGTGTTTTACAACAAAAAATCACATTACAGTTATCAAGTATTGATAAATGACTTACTGATTTGAATTTGAACTCAGTTGGTGGATGCTTGAACTTCGGGCCCAGGTTAACCTTGACCTGAAAGCGTTTTATTTATTATATTATTACATATATTTTCTTTTGCTTTTGGTAATATTCCTAAAACTATACATGAGATGTAACATCAAGAATCATAAACATTTTGCAACAATTTCTACAGCAATGTTTAATTCATGTCTAAAACGTTTCAATATATAAACGTAGCAGGTCGGTAAATTGTTTTTCTTTATCCATAAATGACCTAAATTCTCATGTTAAAAATCAAATAATCATAATGAAAGGTAAATATTTTTCTGTCGCAAAACTTATATTTCAAGTTCATACCGATGCATTTTTGTAGAGCGAGAGAGCAGCATGGTAAGTGCCTTCGAAGATGTCTTGAGCCAGCACGCCTTTCAACTGACCGTTCTTGTACGCAAGGATCTGTCGTGAATCAAAGATGACATATCGATATGATATACAAATGAAATATACATGTATGTTGTCTCTTTCACTTTTTTGTATATGAGAATTGTAAATCATTTATAAAATTAAAATTAGCATTCGCTTAACAATGTTTGCAGACATTAAATCATAAGTGAACGTCTATAGGGGAACTTTCAATTCTTAAAAATGAGTATCGATTCAGTAAATAACAAATTCTTTACGGAAACTAATTTACACCAGAAACGCATTTAATCCATCCTTTCCCACATCTTTATCCCGACATTTGCCCAATTTTAAGAAAGATCTACCGTAATTTTCCGCGTATAATACGCATTATTTTTTTCGAAAATCAGGCACAAAGTCGGGGTGCGTATTATACGCAGAAACATCGGACATGAATATTTTCAAATGAATTGTTTCGTGAGTAGTGTATCTGTCTATCATTTGTGTTAATGGTAATAACATAATGCCGCATATTTAACATTAGAAATCTCTACGATACTTGAAAAATCGATTCTACGAGGATTTTCTATGATTAGGATGTATATTTCATGTGTTCAAAACCGAAAATATAGCAAAAACTAGAGGCTAAAGGCCTTCGATCCCCCGTGGACTTTCAATAAATGTTTGATTTAGCATGGTCAGGACTGGAAAAAAACAAAGACATCAGATATACAAAGCCCAAGGCATATGCAACACACATTCACCAATATATGTCGATGAAAACAGTAGGTTATATTTTTAATATTTTTCACAACGTCTTTCTCACATCTTTCTCACAAAGTCTTTCTCACAACGTCTTTCTCATAATATCTTTCTCACAAAGTTTTTCTCATAACGTCATTCTCACAACATCTTTCTCATAACATCTTTTTCATAACGTCCTTCTCATAACGTCTTTCTCACAACGTTTTTCTCACAACGTCTTTTCTCAACGTTTTTCTCACAATGTCATACTCACATCGTCTGTCTCACAACTTCTTTCACACAACATCTTTCTCACAACGTCTACATGTATATCACAACTTCCTTTTCACAATGTCTTTCTCACAACGTTTTCCTCACAACGTTCTTTTCACAACGTCTTTCTCACAACATTTTTTTCACAACAGCTGTCTTACAATGTCTTTCTCATAACGTCTTTCTCAAAACGTCCCTACAACGTCTTTCTCACAACGTCTTTCTCCCAACAACTTTCTCACAACGCCTTTCTCACGACGTCTTTATCACAACGTTTTTTTCACAACGTCTTTTTTCACAACGTCTGTCTCACAATGTCTTTTAAACAACGTCCTTTTCACAACGTCTTTCTCAAAACGTCTTTTTCGCAAAAGCTATCTCACAATGTCT
>LQRL01090653.1:13995-35312 GCA_001703475.1 Hydroides elegans
CTGATACGCTGACTGTGCCACAAACTCCCTGTTATGTCTCCTTAAACCGTCAGCTATGGGTTTCCGGCCATCTAGTGGTTCAAGGTCCTTTGGTGGCTCACTGGGGCCCCTCGAAAAACGACCCGACCAGCGATGGCGGTTTTGATGGAGCTGCGTTGGCTGAAAAAGAAAGAAAAAGTTTATTCCCTTGAGGGGTATTATAATGTTAAGTTTCTTCTGAAGGAGTCTATTGAAGGTTCGAACATGTTATAATACCAATTGAATCGTCAATTTTGTTTGGTACCACCAGTCTTATTTATAAACTAAATCTTTTTTTTCTGTAAACTTTGTTTATAGGTGAAATATATTATATAGATGGCACATAAAATATTTTACATCGATTATATAACTGGAAAGTGAGAAATGTCCACCATATTTCACAAGGGTTACACACTAAAACTAAATAGTCTTGCAACATATACGACAAACTAAATAATGGATTAACAAGGAAGTATTTGTGAAACACGAAAAGGCCCCAACCGCCCCCCGATTCGAAGGGGTATTGACTATCTCGTATATGCCTATGTTTTGGAAAATCTAAGATTTTGGGCATTTTTGGCCAACTTCCGGTGGCCGAAACTGTCAAAAGACACATCTTCACACCAAGACCTTTCATTTGAGCCTATTCGCATGTTACATGTTATATGTTACAAAGAAACAGCCTCGAAAAGCTCATATTTCGAAAAAAAAACGCTGTTTTTGAACACTTTCGGTCAATTTCGGTCATTTTCGGTGGCCGAATCTGGTCGAAACTGTCAAAAGGCACATCTACAGGCCAAGACCGTTCATATTAGCCTATTCCCAGGTCTCTACGACCATTCGTTACAGAGAAACAGCCTGGAAAAGCCTATGTTTAGAAAAACCACAGTTTTTGGACATTTTGGCCAATTTCGGCCATTTTTTGGGGGCCGAATCTGGCCGAAACTGTCAAATGACACATTTACAGGCCAAGACCGTTCATATGAGCCTATTCCGAAGTATCTTCGACCATTCGTTACAGAGTAAGAGTCTGGAAAAGCCTATGTCTAGAAAAACCGCTGTTTTTGGACATTTTGGCCAGTTTCGACCATTTTCGGTGGCTGAATCTGGCCGAAACTGTCAAAAGGCACATCTCCAGGCCAAGACCGTTCATATGAGCCTATTCCCAGGTCTCTACGACCATTCGTTACAGAGAAACAGCCTGGGAAAGCCTATGTTTAGAAAAACCGCTGTTTTTGGTCATTTTGGCAAATTTCGGCCATTTTCGGTGGCCGAATCTGGCCGAAACTGTCAAAAGGCACATCTCCAGACCAAGACCGGTCATATGAGCCTATTCCCAGGTCTCTACGACCATTCGTTACAGACAAACAGCCTGGAAAAGCCTATGTTTAGAAAAACCGCTGTTTTTGGACATTTTGGCCAATTTCGGCCATTTTTGGTGGCCGAATCTGGCCGAAACTGTCAAAAGGCACATCTCCAGGCCAAGACCGTTCATATGAGCCTATTCCCAGGTCTCTACGACCATTCTTTACAGAGAAAACAGCCTGGAAAAGCCCATGTTTAGAAAAACCGCTGTTTTTTGGACATTTTGGCCAATTTCGGCCATTTTTGGTGGCCTAATCTGGCCGAAACTGTCAAAAGGCACATCTATAGGCCAAAACCTTTCATATGAGCCTATTCCCAGGTCTCTACGACCATTCGTTACAGAGATACAGCTCCCTATTGCGACCGCAGAGCGCAGAGCATCGGACCGTGGTGATTGGCGTACAGTCAGCCGTCTGGAGAGAGCGAGGGGACGAAGAGTCCTGAGCATCTAAGTCAAGTAAGTCATACAGCCTGGAAAAGCCTATGTTTAGAAAAATCGCTGTTTTTGGACATTTTGGCCAAGATACAGCCTGGAAAAGAATCGATGACGGACGGACGGACACCCCGAATCTACAGGCCCCCAACCTTTGGGGTTGGGGCCTAATAAACCTCAATTAATTTTACAAAACGAGTTCCATATCATCACACATCGTTCTATTCAGCACGAATGCATTATTTCCCCCGTTAATTATTTTAATAATACATGCATAGAAATGAAATATAATCATTATTGTTAACTGATAAATAATACTTACGATAATTGCTTTCGTAATGTGTGTCGGTGCAGCAAGGTTTACATTTTTGAAGGCTACAGTGAGAAGCTTTACTAAGGACATCTTCAAAGTGGTCTTTTTCAACTATCTGCTGAACAGAATGCGCATTTTGGTGAACAAAATACACAAATGATGAATTATTATTATTATTGTTATTGAATGCAAAAAATTAAGCTATTGATATATCAAAATCATCTGATCACGAATAAAATTAGTATTTAGGTTCTGGCTTTCAGCGCACAAAACTTGACCAATAATATCTTGGTCATTGCATTGATGATGATTACTATTATCACTGTTACTGTAGTTGTACATGCGAAACAAAGTTACGATATAACATTTTTATACCGGTATTTAGACTTTAGATTTTGGACCACATTGTTAATGGCTATTTGGGCAACAGATTGGTCTAGTTGTTTTTATATCGCATTTGCAATTTCATAAATTCATGGTTTATTTATGAGAACTGTCTTTGTCCTTTCCAAAAACAATATCGATTCTTTAAAACTACCGTTATATTTGATAACAAAATCATATCCCGTATTCTTTTGGAAGTCTCTGTATCCGGAGACAGATACGGTTACAGTCACCAACCCAAAAGAACAATGTCCTCGAACATGGTTACATGTCACCAGTTTTGGGGACACTGTTCTTTTGGGTTGGTTACTGTAAGTGTAACCGTATCTGTCCCCGGGGACAGAGTGTTTCCAAAAGAATATGGGTAATACTTTAGATTTGTCAAATAATATGTAAACAAGAAAGCATTTGTGAAACACGAAAAGGGATAAAGGTTTGCGCCTAATAATCCGTCATTATTGTCGATTCGAAAAACTTTGAATTCGTTTCTTTTGTGATTGGGAATTCAAGGTCTTTTTGTATGACAGCACACCCATTTCACTGGATTTATACCGTGAAAGTTGACATTGCAACCTTCCAACATACGAGTATCGTTGATAGGCATATCTCGTGTTTTAATAAATAAGGACATATAGATATGACTGCAATAAATGACCGCAGTTTTCAAATAAATCTCCGGACATGAATGTGGGCGATAATAGGTTAAATTCATGAAAAATAGCCATATAACGATAATTTGAAATAAACAATACCCACATTTTAAGACAATCTATCAATATAATATGAATGAACGCATATTGTTTATAACTTGTTTATCTAAGTGTTGTTTTATAAATTTTCATTTGGGACCAATATTTTACTCTCCAGACATATTTCAAAATTATTCAAGTTGCGCATGCGTAACAATTGTACATAGCAAAAGTTTGGAGAATGTGCAGCCCATCAATATAATACGTCACAATGGTCAACAAGGTAATGTTGCCATAAGCACGATTTACTTTGCAGACAACCGAAAGACTGAGAAGAGGTATGTTTAATCAAATTTGTTTGTAAATGAATCTAAGCTAAGTAGAAATAAACACTGATCGTTTAAATGATCATAGTATAGTTATGAATTATTTACATTGCTTTATAATATACAAGAATATTATATTTTATTTAAAATTGAATAAGATGAACTTCAAAATTAAATTAAATGAATTGATATAGTGAATGTCGATTTGTAATAGCAATTAAATTAAAACAAATTTGTATTTGTATAAAATAAATTCAGGAAATATACAATGTTCACATGGTTTATATTATCTATTGGTGTGAAGTTGTATCAATCGGGATTTTGAAGAAAACTATATTTATATAAATATTTGTTTTATGTAATTTTTTGTATAATACGACCAAAGATTCATAGGAGGAATGCTGATTTTGTTTGTATTTTTTCATTGCGTTTTATTATTCTACAATTTGATTGGTTAATCAAATGTTTACTTGCATTTAGCGCTACAATAATTTGTCGTCTCTTATACCTGTATAATGTACTAGTTAAGTTATCATATACCTTATGCTATGTATCAGATATTGTACTAGTGGGAGTAGTTTCTATGTGCAGGTGTGGCATATGTTCAATTAAACGCAAAATGGTATAACGTAGATTTATTTAAATACTATTTTTTTCATTTATGATGACAAGAAATAGACATTGATGATTAAACTAAATATGTTTCATAAATGTTTTGCCTGGTGTTAAAGTATGTAAAAAATGTATATCTATTTATATATATTTATATTGAGCATGTGAAACTTTGAAATATAATATATGAACTGAAGTATTTTTTTGTAGAGTTGTTACGATTACGATTAAAGTAAATCACACTTTTGATATACATCTTATTAGTTCAGGTCATATCAAAATGTTTTTATTTATTGTTATATAATGCATAGTTGTAAATGAAATTTCAGATATGTTAGGTATGTTAGTATTTGTTATTTATTTGCAAAATTCATGTAAAATGAAAAGGAATAACATTGATGGTATGGAATCAATATTTTTCATATTTTGTTTATAGTTTTATAATATGTAAGTAATATGTATATTATCTGAAATAGTTCACGTTAGAATTTGTGTCGGGAGCCAAGTTGATAGACCAATCCAATGTTGTCATGTTTTCGATCATACCTAACTAACAGAACGAACGAAGCATATTTGTGCCAAGCAGAACTAAGTCAAGAGTTGGGTGCCAAGCAGATCGATCGAGCCAATTTTTGCTATACACAGCTAAGTCTTGTGTCTGGTGGTGAGCGGATCAACCAAGTCAACACTGTGCAATGTAGATTCATGCTACGTGTCCGGTACTGTGAAGATCGACCAAGGCCACTGTGATGTGCACAGCCAAGCAATGTGTGGGGAGCCGAGCGGATCGACCGATGCAAGGATGTGATATGCACAGCAAAGTCATGTGTCAAATGCCGGGCGTATCAACCAAGGTAGCGTTGTGCTATGCATAGCCAGGCAATCGAACGGAGGAAATGTCGTCCATGCCGAGTCAAGTTATGTGGAGGGTGCTTAGCGGATTGACCAAAACATATGTATGCCTTACAGAGCAATGTACGTCCATCGGTCTACGTAGCGACATGCGGATAAAGTGTAACAACTCTGTCTTAACAGTTTATAATTGAGGCTTGAGACAAAGAAGGAACACTCCCGGACAACATCATAGTGATTGATTTCGTCCGCGTTGTACTGAGGTGTTAGATGGCCGAGAGGCATGTTCTGTTGGTAATTGTGTATGATATTGGAATGGCCCTTACCGGAGGTTAGGTAAGACTCGTTTGATGAACTTGGCTCTTAGTGGAGTCTGATCCTCTCTGCTGGGGTACCTCCCATATTATGCCAGTTTCAGTTCGGAAGTCCCCGAAAAATCGCGGGAGAACTGCTGATGAAGCAGGCTGAGCAAGAAATGCAGTGCTATAGCGAGTTCTGTGACAGCATATGTATGTCTATATCTGTCATGTGTAGAGTGGCGGGCGGATATTTTAGAATGAGGTAGATCTATGCATAGTCAAGATATTGAGCGTAGGATAAGTCGTCTATGTAGAGTCAAGCCAAGTATGGGCAGCAGAGTTTATCGAACGAGGCATTGTTTTACTAAGCAGAGCCCAGTCAATAATTGGGTGCTAAACAGATCGAGCCAATGTGTACTAAACACAGCTTAGCCCCGTGTCTGGTAGCGAGCAGATCGACCAATACAACGCTGTGTAATGCAAATCCATGCTATATGTCGGATACTGTCAGGTTCAACCGAGGCCACAGTGTTATTCATATTCGATCAATGTGTCGGGAGCCGAGCAGATCGACCAATTCAAGGATGTGGTATGCACAGCAAAACAATGTGTAGAATACCGCGCGTAACACCTAAGGCAAAATTGTGCTATTCATAGCCTAACTATCAAATGGAAATGTCGTTTATGCACATGTCATATAAAGAGTACTTAACGGATTGACCTACGCACATGTGTGCTTTGCATAGCAATGAGAATCCATCGGCGTACATTGCGACATGTGAATGGATTGTAATAACTCACTGTTAGTCATTTATTATAAAGACATGAGACGTAGAATGAGCAATATCGGACAACACAATATTGATTGGTCTCGTTCGTGCTGGTATTGGATGACTGAGAGCCATATTCTGTTGGTAATCATGTATGATATAAGGACGCCCCTAACCAGTAGTTAGGTTGGACTGATTCGATTGGACTATCTTCTAGTGAAGACTGATCCTCTCTGCTGGGGATCCTCCCATGTTATGCCAGTTACAGTTCAGAAGGTCCCAAAAACTGGCGGGAAGCGGACTGCTGATGAAGCAGGCAGAGCAAGCAGCGCAGTGTTGTAGCGAGTTCTGTTACAGCATATGGATGTCTATATCTGTCATGTGTAGCGTTGCGGGCGGATCAAGCAGGGTAAGGTAGATATTTGCCTATGTCAAGATATATTCTTGAATTTTCTATATTTTCTACATACGTATTATAACGTTCATTGTTGTTTATCTGTACTGTGTAGACCCTAGTAGTTTAATGTAAATAAAAATGTTTCTAGATTATGTTTGTGTAAGTGCTAGAATGTTATTAAATGTTCTGGAATAAATTCTAGATGAGAATAGAACTTTCTAGGATATTATCGAATCATGTAAGTCATAAGTCTCGAATAATTGGAACGCTATAGAATGTTCTTTTTGTTTCATAAGTTTATGGAATGTTCTAGAATGCATGTAAAAAAGTAAAAATAAGAGTCGAGATTCAGTGTTCGTCAGTTGCGAATTGAAGATAATAAGATGTGAGGATACTAGAAATAATAAACAGGTCGAATAGAGCGGCGTATTATTTGGACTCACAAACAAGCCATTGTACCACGGGGGCAGTTCCACAACACTAATGGGCAGTATAGGGCAGAACTACTCAGCTGTGTCTTGACATTTGGGATCTGGTCCGGGATAGCTCTCTGGTGGTTTCGGAGAACGAATATCGCAAGACGCAAGTGAAGACTATTCATCGCTGCCGGGTATTATTTCTGATACAGCGGGTACACCGAACGCATCTTCATGAGCGCTCTGTACGAGAGATGGCTGTGAATCGAAAATGAACTAGGGTACACCGGCGAGAAACCGGAGACGTTCGTCGCTAAGAAGGAACAGGAATTCCTCAATCGGGAAGAGAGGGCGCGCAAACGAGAAGGTGACAACGAGGCCCATGAAGTGGAAATCTAAGTAAAACATCAGAAAATAGAGGTAAAACGACAGGAACAAGAAGCCAAGCGTCAGGAACGTGAGACACAGCTCGAAGTTCAACACAGAAAAGAAGAACATGCTCTGGTGCCTGAGCGTCTGCAGATGGAGGCCAGACTTCACGCCGAACAACAGGAACGTGAATGTTTGCTTCGTCAGAAAGCACCGGAGCTGGCCTAGTTACGGTCCGACGTGGGTGCTCCTCTCGACGCTTCTATGCGATAGGATTCCCTGCTTACCACCGACGGATTCAAAAAACAAGTTCCTCGAAGCCAAATCAGACAAGTGTGAGACGGTTTTCCAGTTTGTGGCCCGCCTGAAACGCTATCTCGACCGGTGGACAGAACTTGCTGAGGCAAACGGAAGCGTAGCTGCTATCAAGAACCTCTTCATCCGTTAGCAGCTGATCAATACCTGTTCGAAGGAGCTGGCCCTTTTCTTGAAGGAGTGTGTCCTTAAGAACGCAAATACGGTTCGCACATTCGCAACAATCTACTCCGAAGCAACAACAGCCGCCGTCAACGCGACCAGACGTTAAATCTTCCGAAAAGAGCCGCAACAACAAGATTTGCGACGATTGTGAGATAATGAATCATTTCACCCGCGACTGTCCCAGCAAGCAGGCGGATGAAAGGCATGGTGCTGCAGCAATAGCTTGGGAAATTCACGACGATGGTTTGCCTGACGATTGGAGGAAGAGAGAATAAACTCCACAGGATCAAAGGGGGCAGAACCCGAGTCAAGAATCCAAGAAGACGGCAACATTCTGCAAGACGCTTCCTGAGAACATCAGCCCTAACACGGAGAATGGTCAACTAATGTTAGCCGACGGTACGTCTATCCCCATCGCGAGCGGCATACTTGACACGAACGAGGTGTCAGACCGACTCATCTCATCCACTGGGTACGTCAGAGATGTGCAAGTGAAGATGTTGAGGGACACTGGTTGTACCGATGCAGTAGTCAAAGCCGGACTGGTGCATGTAAGCCAACTCACCGGACGACAGATGTGCTGTGCGCTGGTGGATGGGTTGATTAAGAAGTACCCTCTAGCATGGATTGAGGTCGACAAGCCCTACTTAACTGGGGTTGTAGAGGCTATGTGTATGGAAAACCCAATCCTTGAGCTGATCATCTAGAACCTGCCGGGAGCTACGACAGAGGAGAATTCAACCTGGCAGAGGAAGGAGTCTACAGTTCTAGCAGTAACGACAAGAGCTCAAGAGCAAAAGGAAATGATACCTATCAAACCATTGAAGGTTGTTGACATCGCAGTTGCAGAGGTCAACGTGGACCAGCTGAAAGCAGCGCAGAAGGAAGATGAATCTCTAGACAAGTTACTTGCTCACGACACTAAAGACAGAGAGTTTTCGACGCGCAGTAATAAGAGCTACGTGTACAGTGTTGACGACGATGTCCTGTACAGAACTCTGAAGGAGTCGAAAGGGTCTTTAACATTGGAAACCAGGCAGGTTGTAGTACCGACCCCATATCACAGGCAGGCCATTGCCCTCGCACATGAGTCACTGTTTGGAGGTACTTTGCAATGAAAAAGACGTTGGACCGGAATACCTCCAATTTCCATTGGCCTGGAATAAGCGGCGACGTGACAAGATATTGCAGATCCTGTAATATGTCAGAAGATTGTCCCTAAAGGCAGAACAACGAAGGTGCCACTCGGGGAAATGCCACTCATGAACGAACAGTTCTAACGTGTCGCTGACGACCTTGTTGGACCATTCTACCCAGCGTCCGACAACAAGAAATGGTACATTGTCACAGTATCCAGAAGCTATAGCGTTGCCGAAGATAGAGACCGAACGAATAGCAGAGGCGTTGCTTGATGTCTTCTGCAGGGTTGGATTTCCAAAGGAGATACTGAGTGACAGTGGTTCACAGTTTAATGCCGACATGATGAGGGGGGTTTGCAGACTCGTGTCTATCAAGCAAATCTACACGACACCGTACAATCCCCGTTGCAACGGACTGTGGGAGCAAATGAACGGAGTCCTGAAGAGTATGCTAAAGAAGATTTGCCATTTGCAAGGGTTCATAATAATGAGCCAGCACAGTGTTCTCTCCATTCGAGCTTCTCTATGGAAGGACTGTTCGTTGACCGATGCAAGTTCTGAGGGAACTGTGGACAAAGAGTGAAGCTCTGGAAGTGCGCAACACGTACCAGTACATCTTAGACATGAGTCACAAACTCAAGGAGACTTGTCAGCTAGCGCGCGTGAACCTTCAAGCAGCTAAGGGAGAGTTCAAACATCACTACGACGAGAAGACCAAGAAACGATTCTTCGAAGTCGGCTAGAAGGTCGTTGTGTTGCTAACAACTGACCACAAGCTGCTTTTTCAGTGGAAGGGACCATATGAAGTCGTAGAAGTCATCAAAAATATAGACTATAGGGTCAACAATGATGGGAAAGACAAGGTTTTCCATGCAAACCTACTCCGTCGATACTTTGAACGTGACGACGTTCTGACAAAGGCAGCAGCTGTGACAGTTATCGACGAAGATGACTCTATTGGCGACGGGGTCATCAATGAGGACTCTCTTCTTCAACTACCGACGTTAGAGAGCAAGGAGAGTTACAAGGATGTGAAGATCGCCAACGCACTGAGTGACGAACAGAAGAGGCAGGTGACAGATCTGCTGTATGAATACAGAGACATATTAACGGGTGTACCGGGAACAACAAACCCGGGGGTAGCATGTCATTGAACTGACTACAGAAGAGCCTGTGAGGGTGAAGCAGTACCTGATGCAATACTCCACTAATACTCCACAAGTCATCGAGGACGAGGTAGGACGAGGTAGAGAACATGCTGAAGTATGGAGTGATCGCACCTTCATCTCGCCACAACTCTCCAATATTGCTGGTGAGAAAGATAATACATACAGATGCTGTATAGTCTTTCGAAGATTAAACAGCATCACAAAGTTCGACACCGAACCGATGGGAAATCAAGAAGATCGAATCGCCAAGCTACATGGGGACAAGTTCTTCACAAAGCTCGACTTCAGCAAAGGGTATTGGCAGATCCCATTAGATGAAGCATTAAAGACTCTAACGGCGTTCACGACTTCGGATGGGTGCTTCCAGTTCGGGAATATGCATTTTGGGTTGCAGAACTCCGGTGCGACAGAGTGATGCGGCATTCAACAGAGTGATGCGCAAGCTCCTCAAGTGTGCCAAGGACGCGGACGCATATGTTGATGACGTCCTCGGACATATAAGAGACGGGCCATCCCATATGGTAATGCTACAAGACGTATTCCAACGCTTCCGACGCGCCAGGCTAACACTACGACCCTCCAAGTGTAAGATTGGGAGCGCGGATAATGAATTCGTCGGACACAGAATCAAAGAAGGTCAGGTCGAGATGGATCGGGGCAAGCTTGTCAAGATCAGGGATGCTCCACAGTCCACGACAAAGAAGATAGTCAGGTCATTCCTCGGGCTAACGGGATACTACAGGAAGTTCAAACCTTACTTTGTCGAGATCTCCGTACCATTGACTGATTTGACGAAGAAAGACAAACCTATGAAAGTCGGATGGGGAGCAGCCCAGGAATCAGCATTCCAGACGCTGAAGGAACAACTTACGGAGGCCCGATATTACGGTTACCAGACTTTGCAAGGCATTCCATCGTGCAAGCTGATGCTTCCGACACAGGAGTGGGCGCGGCCTCGCTTCAGAACTTTGAAGACGTACTATTCCCTGTGGCATACGCAAGGAAGGAACTGATGCAAAGGCAAAACTTCTCCGTGATAGAACGCGAATGTCTCGCCATTGTGTTTGCCGTTCAGAAGTACCATAAGCACCTCTATGGAACTGAGTTTGTGCTGCATACAGACCATAGACCACTCTCTTACATCCAGAAGTGCAGACTGACAGCGTCCGGATCAGGAGATGGTCGTTGTTTTTTTTCCAGAACTACAGTTTCCGCATTGAGACCATCAAACGATCGGACAACTTCGCGGCAGAATATTTGAGCAGGACATAAGCTGGATATGTATAGACAAACGTTATTCAGATGGAGAAATTTTGTGTGAAAACATTGGGAATACTCTCTTAAGAGGAGGGCTATTGTCAAGATATATTCTCGAATCTCGAAAGGGGCAGTTCCATAACACCAAGGGGCAGTATTAGGCAGAACTACACAGCTGTTTCTTGACAGCATAGACAAGGTATCGAATGGGGATAAGTCATTTACGGAGAGTCAAGCCAAGTATAGGCAGTAACGTTTATAGCTATTACCCAGTTAATAGTTGGGTGCTAAGCAGATCAATCGAGCCAAAATGTGCAATTTACAGCTCGGCCCTGTATCCTGTGGCAAGCGGGTTGACAAAGGCAACATTGTGCAATGCAGATCCAAGCTATGTGTCGGGTACTGTGAGTATCAACTGAGGCCAGTGCGTTATGCACAGCCGAGCCATGTGCCGGGAGCCGAGCTGATCGACCGATGCAAGGATGTGGTATGCACAGCAAAACCATGTGTCGAATCCGGCGCGGATCAACCAAGGCAAACTTGTGCTATGCATATCCAGGTTATCGAATGGAGGGAAATTCGTCTATGTAGAGTCCAGTCATGTGAAGGAGGCTTAGCGGCTTGACAAAAGCATATGTGTGCTATGCAGAGCAATGTATGTCAATCGGTCTACGTAGCAAGACGTGGTTGGAGAGCAGCAACGCAGTTTTAGTAATTTATTATTGATGCATAAGACATAGAAGAAGCAATCTTTGACAACACCGTAATGATTGATCTCGTTCGTGTTGCACTGAGATGTTGGATTGCCAAGAGGTGTATTCTGTTGGTAATTTTGTTTAATATCGGAATTTCGTTTGATATCGGAATGGCCCTAACCATAGGTTAGGTAAGACTCATTCGATGAACTTGTCTGTTAGTGGAGACTGATTGTATCTGTTGTGGCGTCTCCCATGTTATGCTAGTTACATTTAGGCACGTCCCGAAAACTGCCGGGAGGCGGACTGCTGATGAAACAGGCAAAGCAAGCAGCGTAGGGTTGTAGCGAGTTCTGTTATAGCATATGTATGTCGATATATGTCATGTGTCGAGTGTCGAACGGATGAAAAAAGGTAAGCTGGATTTAGAAGTCAAGGTATCGAACGGAGGTTAAGTATTCCATGCAGAGTCAAGCCAAGTTTAAGCAGCATAGTTGATTGATAGAGGCAGCGTTGTGCAATGCAGAGCAATGTCGTGTGTGGGGTACCGAGAGGATCGACTGTGAAAGGCCACTGTGACATGTTCAGCTAAGCCATTGGTCGAATGCCGCGCGGATTAACCAAGGCAAAGTTGTGCTTTGCATAGCATAGCCAGGTCATCAAACTGAGAAAATGTCGTCTATACAGAGTCATGTTATCGTGGGTGGTAGGGCGGATTGGCAAAAGTATATTTGTGTATACCCATGGGAATAGGTAGCGGCATGCTGTTGGAAATATTAGAAATCCATTATAAGGACACGAAATCCCGATAAAAAATGCCATGGTTGGATGCCATCATACACATCATTGTTTAATTCCAATTTAAAAACCTAAAAAGGAAACACATAACTAATTAACCGTTGCAAATTGCTAGCCTTCAAAACAGTACTCTCAACGCATATAATGAATAAGAAGTCCTACTAAAATACACCTATATATTAAACTTACAAGACCCTACAGCATGAGACTTCCGTCGCTGCGGTGGCCAATGCCTATTTTGTAAGCATGTTCCAGGATTTTTATCGGATTGGACTTTAGGATTAAAAAATGTTGCATAATAAATGTTTTACTTGCAGATTCGTCAACCAAGTTCACCCTCCCAAGATCTACGATGTATTAACTGAGGAAAGTACTGGGTGAACTGAGACGAAAGATTTAAGATAAATATGGCTATTCATACCCATAAACGACGGTCAATAATGCTTTTGCAAACTCGCTAAAACAAGAAAATCTCACATGAATTGAACATTTGTTTTTCAAATGTGAGATTAATCAAAATAGAATGTGCATTTGTTGTTGTCAATGCCATCGCTCCAATCACACACACATAATGCAATATTATGATTTATGTTTCCGTGTCCTCAAAGAGTATGTTGAATCTCAATAGGAAACAGAACCCATTCATTATCGGAAATGCTGTAAACATATTCACATCTCTAATTCCGAGTTCTACTTATTCATTTCGCTTTAACAGGGTTCCATTAAAAGAATGGAATTTATTGAAGTCTATCCTTCATATAATGGATGGCTGAATAGAAAATTTGCTGATCATGATTATAATACATAATTTTTAATTCCTTTAGCACAGCGCTTCCTTACATTTTTATGTGGATTATCATGTTTGTATATTAATTATAGGGTGTTTACAAAAAAGTATGCGAAATTTCGCTTCAAGCGAAATGTCAACTCAAAAATATTGAATTGTTGACACTTACCTTTCATGATGGAGGCAACTCCTCCATGAAGGAGAAAGTCCTCTGGGAATGCATTAGTTGGTTATGCATTAAATAATACTCTTCTGAACTTTACTTTGGTACCAGTCGCTCCAAGCTGACGCATCTCCTTTCTGAAACAAATCAATAAAATCCTCAATATATAACCTTATCGTTTCGGTTTATGATTACAAACCAGAATGTAAAAGCACGTTGATGGAGGTTGCCCAATATTATAAAAACAATTATGCGTATGTTTGAAGGCCTTCTTGACAGTTGTTGAGTAGAATTGTCGTTGAGTTTGCCGCTCTTTCATGACGTTCGGCAATTTCGCAACTCGCACTGCCACTGCAGGCTTTTTTTGGTGTTCTTGAACTTGTGTTCAACGATGACGACGAACTATTTCCTCTAGAACATAACTTTAAAAAAAAGGAAATGCATAATTTATATTTTTTTTCATATATTACTTGTAACAACTTCGCTTGCTTTGTGTCATTTATATTTGGGTAATAAAAGTATAGTAAAATTAATCTAGTTTTATTTAATACATGGCTATGGAAAATATATCTTTCTTTTAAATTATACATGCTTTATATTTAATCATTAAATTTATACCTCGTCGGCCAACATTTTACAGGCCACTTCCACCATGTTCATAAGAACGGAGTCATGAACCGGTTCGGAGGGAATTTGGTGACCTTTCACTCATCCGGGTAGAATGTTGCTGGCAAAGTAGGCGAATTACCTTCAACTTGAAGCCTTTAGCGAACTATAAAGGAAAATATTTCTTTGTGGTTGGTTCTTAAACAAATATGTTCTAAAATATTAAACGATATGAAAGATTAGTTCTTTATATTCATATTTTAACAGACAGATGATAGTTTGTTTTTGTTAAATTTAATACTTGTCTTGCACCTGTAGATTAGAAAGGACTGATTATATTCATCGCTCTAACCTTCACAGCAAGGCACATAAGTAGACCATTTTCTTTCCTAATGAGCCTAACGAGCCGTCCAACGTTCATTTGTGCTTTATGCAGCACATCATCGACTGATGTTTTAAGCTCGGCCTCCGTCTCGATAAGTGGCAATACCACCATGTGGGATAACTGTTGAACTTTATGGAATAAATCAATAAAATTACTTTATAATCAACTTAATAATCTACTTTTGTATTTTACACTTCTTGCAAGTCGAATATACGTTTTTCTAAAAAATAAATAAAATATGTATTTATATCCCCATGTAACCAAAGACCGTTTCTTTGACAAAAATATTTAATTATACGGAATAATAATTACAATAATTGAATTTCAATTACCCATGTGATTGAAGGGGCCGCAATAGGAGGCCATTGTACGTCACTAACGGGCCTGTGTTAGTGATTGACTCCATGGTCATGTTCGCTGTCTTTCCACCTGAAACAGAATTGAAAATAATTTGATTGCCATTTAATAAATAGTTATACACTGTATATGGTAGTCATATCAATTATATACATGATATAGTATTACTTGGATAATTTGAAATATGTGCAGTGTCAAGATCGAGTTGAACGTTTAGATTAAAGCTACAGATGACTGATTATCCGTTTCACGAGGATCCTAACATAAAAATAAATACCTTCATTATCAATTCTTTAAAGACATCGACGTCAGTCGGATCATTAAATACAAAGAAAGGGGATGCACTTAGCAGCTGTAGAACCCTCGCTACAGAAAGGTAGGTATAAATACCATTTAGGTGCACGCCTATCAGGCTTAAACATACCTGAAACACAAATTATAACGGTCATCTATTATATCAAAAGATGGTCTACAATATATAATAAATACAAAATTTGCCCAATATAATTGAATATACTTGTATCAATTCAAGACGTCAATTCTCTTTGAATTTTAAAATGTTACTTTTGATGTAGCGAATTTTGTAGTGATTTTCAAATACTAGATCAATGTTAGTTTTTTTAGTAACGATTTTGTGTTGACAATTGTAGTGATTTCTGTAACTTGTTACTTGCTTTTAATGAAGAGTTTCTTAAAATATGATAAAAATAATTCTAATGTATTGATTTATGAAGTGATTTCTAAAAATTGTATCTAGCTATTTGAACGATTGTTTTTATCAAATCGATGTAAACCTACTTAGATGGAGGCAAATTTTCAGAATAAATATTACAATATATCCTGATTGGAGTGAGGCGGAAGTGGTCGAGTTAACTGCAATAACAAATTAGTGTTAATTTCCGAGATGAATGAGTAGAAATGGAATTTTATCGAAGGTATGTCCTTAAAAATGTTTATGTTTAAGCTGTATCAGTTGCTATCATAAACTGTTTTATAATTGACACCAAAATAATCTCCTTAAGTCGTCTGTTCGGCAATAGTTTATTGTATAGATGTTTATATCAGACTGAATAAATTTAAGAAGTGATCTTTATTTTATAAGCCATAATGTTTTGGAATTCAATGAGAGTTATTATGAATGAATGTTTTTATTCTAAAAACATATTAGGAGTTTGATTTCAATTTATTTTATCTTAAACATGTATGGTTGAGGTAAAATTCAAGTTATTGTATATATAATGATTTTTTTTTGTAGATTTATGCAGCAAAATAAAACTGGTCATGAGTAAAAACCTATCGTAATTCATGATTATGAATTGTTGCAATGTCCTTAAATTTGGATTTTTAAAATAAGCGATAAGAATCAAGTACAAAAACACTGTGCAAACACCAATATTTCAACTTACAATAAAACAGAGCCATTCGTCCCGGGGCCTTTTTGCAACATCTTCTACATGTGCTGCACCTTAACCATTTCTCGTTGAATCCACGACAGGTATAATCCTGGCAAAACTCGTCATCTTTTTCCAAGATCCCTTTTTCATAAATTTCGTCTTCATTTAGACTCCTTTGGGTGTCAAGATGGTCTCAATCACTCCTAAGGGACACACACCATCTAACATCTTTGTGCGAACGATCTAAAAGAAATTATTATTAAAATATTGGGTTTAAACCAACATACTGAAGAAACTTTATATCGTCAAATCGATGGCCAACAATGAAAGAAGACAGTGATAATTATGACATTTACAAGATACTTTGATTGATTGGTTTATCCGCTGATTTTATAATGATATGTAAAGATGTATTATACCTTTATTCACCTTCATGAGTAAAACCCCACCATTGTATCCATCTTGTTATCGCGAGAATAGCTGCGTTCGGCTCTGGGTTAAATGTGACACATTCTTCTCTGAAGCGTGACTATGCTTGTCGATGATTTCCGACCACTGACGGATGGCAGTGGATTTTTGTCACCACGCCACACTCTTTGCAGGCCACTTGCTCGACGTTCAATCTGTTAAGGGATAATTGCAAATAAATGATATTGAAAACATAAACTTTATGAACTGTTCGATAATTGTTTATAGCTATTTTATATTGTAAAAAACTCAAAGCACTGCTTTCATAATGTAAAATGACTCATAATTGTTTAAATTCATAATATGTTGTTGCAGCTTTTAAACAATTTTATTATTTTGCCATTACAGTTAGATATTGACTATAATTCATTTGTTATTCGGAATTTACAATAAACAAGGCGAAACGAATGAACTATATATTATATGTGCAATAAAAATTATATACCAGGTGGGTAATGAAGATGAACAGTCAAACTGAAGGCTTGTTTGGAGTGTCCACAAACTGTGGTCGGGCTAGAGTTTATTGAATCGATAACAAACATTAGGCAAGTGAAAATGTTACGCAACATGATTGCGGATTTTTTAAACATGTTACTTATTCTTTGATAATTTAGAAACATATTACGCATTAAAAATGTATGTGCATTTTTGATTTAGTCAGCAACTATATACCTTCACATGTTAAATTTCACAGATTATGAACAGTTTCAAATATGCAATATTATATAAAAGTACCCTTGCATATAAGCTGATTTCTTAAGGCAGGATATCAGGAAATTGCTAAAGTATCGAATGGACTAACTCTAGCTTTGGCAAAAGCATTCCGCACTAAGCGTACGTAACGCGCCTCTGGATGGCCAAACGCCATATTCTTCGAAAATATGCCTGATCGACAAGCGCACTCCCGCTCAAATTTGCGGCTGCACACAAACTTCTAGATTTATGCTAGCGCGGCCCAAATACTTCCACATCAAGCGGCTGTACCAATTGTGTGGTATTGGGGGTGTGTACAACAAAGTAACCTGCAAGTTCATAAATGACAAAACAAAACAATAAAAAAATTAGGGGGTTTGCTTGGCATCGTTTCTAAAACTAAATATTGGCTTAAACCTTAATCAGGAGAAGTTATAATTTGGGCATGTCTTAAGGCAGGACAAGTCAATTGCTAAAGGATCGAATGGGCTACCTCTAGCTTCGGTTAGAGCATTTTGCACTACAGCCGTAAGGAACACGATTTCTGAATAGCCAAACGCCATATTCCTGGACAATTGGCCCGAATGACAGGCGCACTCCCGATCAAAATCGCGGTTGAACACAAACTTCTAAATGTATGCCTGCGCGGTACAAACACTCCAACATCAAGCGGATGCAGCAATTTTGTGGTATGTGGGAGCATATTAAACAAAGTAGCCTGCAAGTCAATAAATGAAAACAATGTAACTATTAAAATTGAGAAGGGGAAAATACTCCTTTGCATCGTTTCTGAAACTGAATATTGATTGACTAGAGAATTAGCAAAATTCATGCACTCTTCAATATGTTCTGGAAGTAAAACAAACATGTTTTAAGATCAATTAAAAAAAATGTAACATTATCTTTATATCAAAGTAAAATACAATAATCGATAGTTTGACTCACTTCATTGGCACGTGCCTTTTCAAGCAACCGTGGTCCGTAGTGCGAAAGCTTGTCGAGTAGGGCGCACTCTGCCACAATGCGGTAGAAAAACTCGATCGAACCACACCTCAAATTATTCTCAAACGATACATCCTAAAACAAAAATAACATGGCGCTTTATAATAGAAATATGCAAATTTTGATATGCAAATAAACTACAATTATTTGATTGTTTTAAACAAATATTTATCAGAATTAGTAATATGTTTGAATCAAAACAAGTTGATGGAAGTTTTTTTTGTATAGTTGTAAAAAAAATTAATCATCGAAACATAAAATCAATAAATTATGTTCCAATCATTCTCAAGAAATATTAAAATAGATACCGTTTGGCGATTTTGAAGAAAAAAATCCAGTCATCCTGAATAACGTGCTGGCTGTTAGGCCTGGTATATTACGATCGAGCACCAGATGCGACGATGAAATGCGCCCGACCACTGACGCTGCCATCAACGCTATAATGTCGTAAGGGGAAACCAGCTGAAAACATGAATAACAGTTATGTAAGCAATTCTGATATTTGATAGATTCGATTTTAGTTCGAATATAACAAGTATTTTTTAACTATTTGTGAATTAATTTTAAGAAAAGTTGTACTGCCGAACAATGTTATATTTAATTTTAAATTTTATAAACTACAATGAGACATTAAATAAGGATAGTTACACTTTACAAGAAAACAAAACACAAAAAGCAAAGGGTATTTCTCCCAGAGGATTTGGTCGGCCGACCACCCAAATAACCTTCTCAGTATTGTAGCTTTCTATTTTACCAATACCGGTTTCATCAGCGTTGAAAATCAGGACTGGTTTGTCGCCGAAGCCCAGTTTCGTAATGATGTTGTCTAAAATGATACTTAGGATATACAGTAGCTTACAAATATTAAAAGAAAATTTTACCAGAAATATAATAAATTAAGGCATTTATAATTGTACTCCTGTGACGAAGGGAGGATCTCCCGAAACAAGTTAGGAAATCATTAAAATGCATTAAAACTCTTATATTGTCTTATATGCTGTGTAAAAATCAGTTGTTTGTACCTTTAGAAATATTATATACATAAACAAAATAATTTACCTAACAAGTTGAAGTGCTTGTCAATGGCATCCTCTGTCATGGCACCTGTGAGGGTTGGCGCTCTGCCGAAGGGCCGTGATTTCTTGAGATCTGGGTGCCTCTTCAAAACGTTGCAGAAACAGTGGTCGCTTGGTTCGTCTTGCGATTTATAGTATGATCGCGGCTTGGCCTGACCCTGAAACAAAGATTATATTGGTAAATGAAAACGAGAATAGAAATAAATATAAAACTTATCAGATAAGCTATTTTCTATTGATTTTGCAATGCATTTCCAATGAATGGGATTACAAACCAAAACATGCATTCATAAAAAATACATTGATAAACATATGGATAGATATAGAAGTAATTGCATTATGCAACGTTTAGCGCGTTAGTTAGATATTCATATTCATTATGAAACTTTACTTGTAGATTGACACGGATGTCTTTGCGTCTCAACGATCGATTAACTCGACACAGATTTGAGCAGTAATCCGCCATTGCAAGCTTCTCCTCTTCGCTTTTTAAATGCATTATTTTCCTGCATGTGCCGCCGGAGAATGGTCCTTTGCCCTGACAACACCTCCACCGTCTTCCTGCCACTCAGTCACCATCGCTTAACTAGTGAAGCCGTCTCAGCCTCAGGCAGCTTGACAGGGTCATATTGGCGCTGTGGTAGCACAAATACATCTAAAAATGATAAATTGTATGTATTTATATATTACATTCACTATAAACATTTCTTGTTAATGTAAAAAACGTTCCTTTGTTATTTATGCCTCTTGATTTATATGTTACTTCATGTAGGTATGTTCAGGAACAGAAAGTGGAAGCCGTTTAATCCATTCCCGTCAGTTTCATGCCCCAGTTACTTCAGTTCTTCTAAATAAATCGTATTCACTATTATCATACGTAATTCCATCAGATCAAAATACTCTTATTTATATCAGGTTTATGATAGTGTAAATGGTACCTTTCTTCGGCTCCATCTTGTCACAATTGTTTATAAACTGCCAACAACAAACAACAAACAAAACAATGAGGTTTGATAGGAAGGCGGAAATTGTAAAGCAGGTCTGAAAACTGAAATGTACACATAAGTTATTCCATGGTTCTATTCAACTCTCGAGACGAGAAAAAATCATACAGCGATGATGCCATAAAAAAGCGTGGCTGTATCTGGATATTGCCACTGTTTGGGTTGTAAAAACCATGGAATAAATCCCGTATTGCCACTGTTTGGGTTGTAAAATTTCATCAACACGCTAAAGCATGACCTATTTTAAATATTGCCACGATGCACCTACATGCAACCAGTTTGTGATGACCTTTCCCTGTATCCACATACTTCCACACTTTTTATGGTCTCACCGCACACCAACTTTATGGCGCGTTGAGGCTCGGGCAAACTTTAAAAAAAATAAATGCGAGATTCAAATAATGTATCGTAGATATTGAATGAACTATCTGAGAATTCCCATCTATTTGAGAAAAAAATTGCTCTAGTCTGAACGGACTTTTATGGCAGTATTCGCTTGGTATATTTTCTTCGATTGCTCCGAAATTCAACGCAAATATTGTGAATAAAGCGATATATTATGACAATTAAGTAATTCGGTTATGAAAAGATGGCGTCTTAA
>LQRL01090660.1:0-11735 GCA_001703475.1 Hydroides elegans
TTTCCTTTACAAACTATTACACGTGTCGCTATATTCCCTGTTTTAAATGTATTAACATAATGAATGTGTTTTACATAACAATCCTCAAAACAGTTTTTTACGTCGCCGAACCTTAACAGTGTATGAATTATCATGACCTTTTGTAATATTTTATCATATCGATAAGACATTGAATGAATACATTTTATGAATTATATAACATATCTGTTTGGCAACGAATTGGTTCTGTGTATACAGTTTCAGGCCCTAAAACATAGTTGCTAATATCTACATAATACTATAATTATCTAGAACGAAATTGCCTTGATGAGTTTAATTGGCTGTTTATTTTGGTCAATATACGTCATGATGTGCCTGGTATGATATAATTATGTGGGCTGAAGTTGTAATGAGTACCCTGATAGTTTCTAAGCAATTTTGCAACAGATGTACATTCATCAATCATTTTGGTAATGCATGAAACTGATGATCCTATATTATGCTTTTAAATCCCGGTTAAAATGTTCCGGACATAATGTCACTAGTTTATAAGAATCATTTAGTCCGTGACCAAAGACATACATTTAGAAACTCTTAATTATCATGAATATCTATCGTACAGTTTGTAAAAAGAATGAAAAAAATGTTACCGTTTTAACTAAGAACTGTAATTTTCCAAATAATATCTTTATTTGCATTTTCAATGTAACAAGTGATTTTATACTCAAATATACACTATTTGAAATTTGCCCTTCTCCAACGGCTAATATGATTTGTGTCAGTCTCTGCTATGTTATGTGTAGTTGTTTTAATGATATTTACTAAAATATTGTATATATTCTAGATAAGACAATCACAGTACACGCACGTAGAATATTGATTTCGATCAACAAATGCAATCGAACCTAATACACATAATTACATGTATCAAGTCAATCAGCATTATTTAAAAGCATGTTTATTCCAGTTTCCATATTACTATTCCAGTCGTTGCCACCCGCACGGCAACACATAATCTTAATATGATATTTTTGTTGTACTAAGTGTAACAATGTGATAAAAAAGTCCAATCGGTAGTATAGGTTCAGGTTCGTCAACTACGTTTGAATGAAAAAAACGACGCTCCCATCCACAAAAATATTCCTAAAATATCAATCGATTTGACAAAAAGTATGTGCTCTAAGTAATGTTGTTCTAAATATATTCTACATTTTATAAATACGAAAAACGTATCTAAAATTGTATTTGTAAGACAAGGTTCTTATTGACATGATAGCATTTTAAAAACTATCCAATCCGACGACACATTCATTTTTCTCGCAAAGAAAATGTGTGGCCCGTTGTCCTATTGTTTACCGCCGCTTTCTAAAATGATCCAATATTATTCCTCTTCTAAAATTGCTCAATGAAACAGGATAGATTTTGTATTTATATATATATATAGCAAGCTATCACAACCGACAATAAACAAGTAAAACCGTTTATATTTTTTATAAGATTTAAGATGCGAGTCAACGATATCTTGTTTTATAAAATAATGTGATATGGTTTCTTCCTTGCTCGCAGTGGTGTGGTGCGGAATATGTACACTTACTCGTTTGTATTGCCCTTAAGGAAAATGCGTCAAGCAGCATCTTAAGCGTTTATTCGTTACAAATACACGGACATTTCGGAAATAAATGCACGTTAATTCGATGTTGGTACATAGAAAAATAACCACACATGTTTTACATAGACCAAACTATGGTTTCTATTTGACATATTTTCCATTAGTTTCTTTTGCATACAATATTTAGATTATATATCATGCAAATTGATATTGATTTCAATTATTCATATGTTAGAGTTAATGTATAACAACACAAAATACGATAAACACATAATTTTTTCCTCAAAGACAGATTGTCATTAAAAGATAACATCACTGAATGATGTTGTCATGTTGCCTATACCGAACACCGCTGCGACATGATGAAAACCAATGATGAAATGCGTCCATACATCTATTAAGTTGGTACAAAATATGTATTGGTGTAGTTAAATACATTTGTGCCCTTATTTCCTTTCATTCCCATATTTGTTGTCATTTGTAATGCATCCAGGTTTTCAATGGGATAATAATCGATTGTAATGGTTGTTCCTTTGCTTTCCTTTGTTCCAGTGACAAGTTATAAGTAATTGTGAATGAGTACATGAAGGCTTTAAATTGAATAACTTCTATTGCCCAAAGGGTTTGTTGATTATAAAATTACGCGACTTAATGATAAGATATACGGAATTATCAAACTTAAGACATTTGCTACATACACTGACTGTGGGAATAAATAGACGACGATGTGAACAAGATGCGTATATATCTTCTCATATATTTATTGTCTTCACGGATATATCGTAAGTACTGCATGCAAATTGTACTGAAAATTCAATCAACTTTTAGAAAAATGTGTATCTGATCTTTTGATTGAAACAATTGTATTGAATAAAAATGTTCTATTAAAGTTGCTAAAACCGTTTTCTTTAAGCCCGTATCGCATATTTAGTCGATGTGTGCTACTTTTAAAACAAAATGATTCTGTAAGTGTCTAGACTCGTCGTGCGTATTCTGGTGAGATGATACCCAGATATCCGAAACAAATTATTTTCCGCACTTACCGCAGCTGACCTTTAGGGTACTTGTTTAGGAAACGCAATTTTTCCTTGCAACTTTGTTTGCTTTGTATCTCGGACTATTTGCAGCATGGCATTTTGCCCTACTCAGTGTTTGGTTAGTCGAATTTGCCTCAAAGGTGATTGGCTTTAGACAGTCTGCTTTTAAAATCACATAATAGCTGTATTTGTAGTATAAACGTGGTAGCCTCTTACCTCTTTTACCACTTTTAAAATAGCCAAATAGCAAAGCTTTTGGAATGCGGTCATTCATACGCTTATACGTTCTGCCCAGCGTTGCTTTTTGACCATTAGTGCTTGTGCGCTTGAGATTTTGCACCTTCGCAGAACTTCAGTATTCAGTACCTTGTCATGTCAGCGATTCTTTGCATGATTTTCGCGTGAAAAGGACTCCAATTGGTACACGTCCTTTATATATATCGTCCATGTTCAACAGCTGCACAACATGAAAGAGTGCACAGCAGCAATAATCGTCCAAATGTGACGCATGCTTATTATTTATGTATATAGGGCGCCATCACATTACATCGTTTTGAGTACCGTTAGAAATCCGGAAAAGCTCTGAGTGCTTACCGCTGTCTTACACATGGCCTATCATGTCATCGTGTAATGAGCTGATAATGACAAATATTTTTTCCCGGGCAAATATCTGTGTAGAGCAGCTTCCATATGGCCTTTTTGCTTTCGGTGTCAAATGCCTTTGTCACATACTCGAAAACCGTATATAATTTGTTCTGCTCCTGGTATTTCTCTTAGCGCAGTTTGTAAATGAATAGCAGTTCAGCGGTACAGCTGCCACTAAGAAAAACCGATTTCGGCTCAAGATAACCATTGCTATTTATAATTTTAGTAGGATGATTTGGAAACACTCTTTCTTATATATTTCCTGTCGTGGACAGTAGCAAACCATTTGAATGATCGCCGCATTGAGAACGGTTTCCAATTACGTGTACTTGTGGTTAATACGTTTAAGGTCTTGGGACACCGGAACATCCCTCTACGTCTTCATACCTGTAAATGTTGACTAGGATTCCATTCCTATCCTGGTGAATTGCCTGATGGCAACTGTTTATTTGCCGTGGTAGCTACATCGACTGAATAGGGTCTATATCGAGATCTTCCATAAAATGTTGATGAATAACATCCTGTTTGGCTTCATCTGAGATAGTAGAATGTTTGTTGTGTTGTACTATGGACCTTGAGTACTGGTCTGGATCCGTTGAAAAGCGGTCCATACATATATCTTAGACCGTCAAAAAGAACTATAGTATCATTTAAACCAGCGGCTACTTGAAGTAGTTATCATATTACTACGTGCATTTATATGTATTGTAAATATATCCAATTAGACATATAGAGTACTGTGTGAATGATTGACGGGCCGTCACTATACTTCTCTCTTACATCTTTTACGGCTCTGAGAAGCTTTTTGGTGATCCGATTTACTTTGCTTAACTATATGTAAGAGTATGGTTAATCTGCGATGTACTAGCTTTGTGTTTTGTGCATGTCATCCATGATATATTCATCCTTCCTGTCAAATCGGTCCTGATGCTTCCTTTTCACAAAGCAACTTTGTGATATAACTGCAGGCAATAATATGTTTTCGTAAGCAGCATTTATTGCAAAACAACTTCAAACATTGCTTATTTATTTTATACACTGGTCTTAGTCCATTCGAATACAAATGCATCCCTCCAGTATGTTCAGATCACAAAGATTATTTTAATTGTGAACTGGAAAATTTGAATATGCATATATTGTATTATTGATTGATGGTGATACTCTGTCAGGTACCTAGAGTCTGCATCTTAAGAACAAACTCATTGGCCCGTCAAACATTCGCGCAGTACTCTATATGTCTTATGGGATGTATAGTCACATCATGTACTTGTGTACCGTGTGTATAAGTCCATTAGTTTGAATTCATTGGATTGAACGAAACAAAACAATTACATGATATATGATATATGTCTAGTCAGTGGATAGCAGTGAGCCATGTTATGATTATTTCACAAAATTATTTTGCGTGGTTTTGCTTATAAGTAAGGGAGATACAATGTCATTTCAGGTTGCGCTATGTAAAACATACGTATACACCGTCAGTATAATAGAATAACATACGTTCAACTAAATCAATCAAGCCTGCATATCATCAAATCAATAATTCATATTAGATAAATATGATACATTAATTTATGATTCTAGACTATTCGTTTTTACAGTACTGGTTTAAACAAATAACTTTCGATATGGCGAGCCAAAGAAACAGTTGTATACTGTGAATACACATAAGGGAAATATATAGCCAACATAACTGTTTTAAATAAATGAAAATATATCTTATGCGCAAAAATAAATTATAATATTAAATGATATCAATCACAACCTTGTTCTTGTTCATCAGTAGTTAGTATTTCTCAATATTAATTACAGCAACTTTAAGCAACTGTTATTGGGATGATTTCCAATGCGACAGTGGCCAATGTGTGCACTTGAAGGACCGTTGCGACTGCATGATCGATTGTAATGACGGCTCAGATGAGAATCACTGCGGTAAGCAATGTTGATGAAAATGATATTTGTTTATACATTGGCCTTGCCATCAAAGTTGTTTCATGTAATAAAAAAATAAAATGACCTTTTGCTATAGTTGTTTGTATATATGAATTATGTAACTAAAAATGAAGAATCAACATACACTTTGTTGGCTAAGATAAAAAAAAACAATCATCTAAAATACATCTTGAGGAAAACAGAAAATTATCCTACAGCACAGTACTATATCACATTTTAATCATAGCCAAGCAATTTTACCATTGAACCAAATATTCCTTTCAATTAACCTATAGACATTAACATCGGACTATAAATTCTCAATAAAAAATGGAAAATCAATTGATCCAACGCTGATTAGGATTAAACAAGTAACTAATATATTGTATACCATTCTGTATATTAAATAAGCTTTAGTACCATGCAAGCATCCTCACCACTTTCAATGCACTGATGGAGAGTGTGTTCGGCTAGATGAACGATGTGATGGATGGCCGCACTGTGCAGACAGATCGGATGAAATGCAGTGTGGTACATAATGATTTGTGTTTTGAATTAGCTAAAATTGATGTTCTAATACTGTTTTTATCATATGTTTAGTTATACTAACACGTTTTCTAACTACGTATCATGTCACATATAACGAGAAGTAGCTATAAAGTTTATAGTATTCAAAGTATTCTTTAATATCAACATTGATATCAAATTTTAGATAATATATGAAGATAAATTAATATATGCATAAAAATGTTCGTATTTATACAAATATCTGCCAAGATTCGTTGTAAACGCTTGTTGACCAAATAACATAAACCCTTGCAGATGAAATATAATTATCAACCACAGATGTAAAGGAAAATCCATGTTTTAAAGCAGAACCATGTCATATAATAATACTCAAGCATGATTTCTTTAGAGAATCACAGATATAACTTGCAAAAAACATCTTATATACCGTGTTTGTATTGAATAGTGATATGTGATTATCAGATAAAGCATAAAATTCAAATGTGTACAAGTGTAGTATTTTGGAAAAATGATTATATAAAATAGAATGAAAATTGTTCATACATGGTATTATATTGATTTAAGCACATTCTACTCTAAGCTTCCTTATCCTTATGTGTCGCTGTGCCCTTACATTACTCCGATTTGAGAGTGGCTTTATAGTTGGTCTGAAATCTATTTCCGCTACTAATTATATATCATGTTCATTTAAGTACCTTTCGTGTGATTATGCTTTTCCAGAAAAATCAACATGCGGAAGCTACTATTTCATATGCCCCGATGGTCAGTGTACGCTGTACCGCTGTAATGGATACAGAGACTGCACGGACGGCACCGATGAAGACGATTGTGGTAAATTTGGAAATTGGTATAACACTTGATACAACATTAAATATATAAATTATAAATAGATTGCTAAGATCTACAGATAAAGTCATAAAGTCATTGTGTACATATTTTTTTGTATTTCCTGGATTGCTTAGCATTGTTCTTGGCAAAAAGTATTTTTTATATGAATAAAAATGATATTCAACTAACACATACGTACATTATCTTATAATAAATAGCGTTATTTTCCTAAATGTTGTCTTGATCTCAGCACACATGAAGCCTTTATTTGATAAAATGTTATGTCACATATTTTATTTTTCATGTATTTAGACAAGTCGGTTTGTGGAGCTTATCACACTCGATGTTCTAACGGCCGGTGTTTTCATGATGTTCAACGATGTGATGGCTACCGATTTTGCAGTGACGGTGCTGATGAGGATGGGTGTGGTGAGTATTGTTTCTCAACCGGTTTGACTACAAAAATTATGAATATTGCTTTAGAATGAGTGTTTCATTTTTATATTTTCTGATATAATTTGTACGAAGTGTCGTGATTTTACGTATTGTCAACCGTTCATAGCTATTGATGCGATTGAGTAGTCATTCCTTTTTGAATAAATATATCATAATGACGATTGCTGATAATATTTTACGTATTGTCGCGATTAAACATATGTGGTTATGCAACCGACTTTCACATATCAGTGGGGCATTAGCATATATCTTGAGAAGATGGTTTCTCATATGATAACTTTTGACATTCATGTCCAAGAATCGAAAATGTTTAAACTGGTGCATTATGTGCAATATGTTCATTTTCATATTTCAATTATTTTGAAAGTGCGAAAGGGAAAGGAGCACCTAGCAGAAAAACGCCGTGTAATTGGAGCGATATGTTGAGCGTTATTTGGGCCACCTGCTATTACGTCACAATAATGTTGACGCAATGTTTGTGTTTGCGTCACACTTTACACAACACACCAATCAAAATAAACATTAAAACATTTAAAAATGAATAATGCGTAGAAGAAAAGATAAATGAAAGGAAAAAGTAGTGATAAAAGTAGAAGAAAAAGAAAGCAGGAGAGGACATATTTTGATAAATATATTATAAAATATACATTCAACCTGATGGCATTTGAGAACACGGTTTTAGCATTTTAAAATGTTTAAGGCATTCACAATTTTAAAGGTTTGTATCATAAATATGTATATTACATACTTAAAATCCAATTGCAAATTAAAATTGAAGCTTTATTTATATGCCATCATGTAAAGAAAAGATTATAAACATCATAAACTTATAACATAATTCAGTTAAATAAACCATTTCATAATTCAAACAAATGAGTATCAAACCTTATTTGATTATTTTAACATAAATGCAAGATGCCCTGAGCGTTTTAATTTTTTAACATTTCACAGTATAAATATTAATATACATTTAAATATCAATTAAAACATTACAAAATAATATACATTTGCATGACAAATATAACCCAGACGCACACATCAAATACACGAAATTCAAGGAACAGAATAAAAAATGAGAATAACAACAATGTTAAAAAAGAACGAAAGAAGAAGAAGATGATGAAGAAGAAAAAGAAGAAGAGGAAGAAGAAGAAGAAGAAGAAGAAGGAAGAATTAAAAAGGGGAGAAAGGAGATTATTGATCATTTGAAGACGATGGTTGGATACTTATTATAAATGTGTAGATAAAGTCGCATATTCATCATATCATACATGTAATATCTGGCACCAATTTAATACGATAAAATGAAATTCAAATGAATGATTGTACATTTAATTCATTTGGGCCGCTGAACATATCGCACGAAACACACGGCAATTATCTTCAAATATACATGTATGTGTTAAGACATCTTTCACAAATATGGTTTATTCGCTGAACATATTTCACAAAACACACCGCAATAATCGGTCGATAACCATTTCAAGAAAATGAACATCTTGCACGAAATGCACTGTACTAAAGATTATAATCCAAAGGCCTTGGAAGTACACTCTGATCATGATATGAAACTATAATTGCACGCTATAAATGTGAAACCTGAATATTGTTGAACATATCGCACCAAACACACATCGATTCTGACAATAAGAAATGTAGACCAAATAGGCCTTGTATTTAGCTATATATATATATATCAAGGGTTTTTGATCATATTGCACATAATGCACAAGTTTGAACATTTTCGATGCTTGGACATACCTCACTTTTGATTAACTTTGACAAATAAAAGTAAGACTCTGAGCGGGTCATCCGTAGAAACAAAAAAAAAGAAAATATTTTGAAACTGGTTCTTCACAATACAAATGCTAATATACTTTAGAACGAATCTCGAATGAGGAGGTTATTAGCAAATAATACAATAGCCGTCTTATAAGTATTTTCATATGTTTTATTATCAATGGGCTGTCTGAAATGATTGATTAAATATGCATGTCGGCTTTAAAATGGACGTTTTTTTAGAACAAATTTAAAGTAAAACGGTATGTTTAATCAGCTAAACCCTGCTCAAAATTGAGAAAAAAAATATGCAATAGAAAGGCGAAGTATGCACTGGCGCAACGTATTTTTTAAAATAATGTTTGTTCTATCGCCAATGTAATGGACAATTTAGATACGTGATTCAAAGCTTATATTAAATTACAATAAACCCATTTATAATCGTTTAACAACCAATCATAAATTCATTTAACCAAATGCATATACAGAACCCATGATTAAACAATAATCATTTTTAGATTTATATTTCAATTTCATTCAATTGAATTTAAACAATCAAAAAATGATACGTTTAAGCAGGTTATATAAACATCATCCTGTGGCACAAAAAGTGCACATCAACATATTTATTAACTAGAGACCCCTTATAGCTGGCATTTTTTTCTTATTTTATTCTTAAAAGTTGGTTAACTATTGTGGGTTATAATAAAATTTAATCTTAATTGGTTTATATTTTTAGAGTCTAACACGTGTCCCTCATACTACTTTAGTTGTTCAGGAGGACAATGTATTTATTATAAGTGGCGATGTGATGGATACGGCCAATGTGGCGATGGATCGGATGAAGAAGCATGCGGTAATTTGTTCATTCATAACTCTAGCAGCATATAATTTGATAGTTTGAAGCTATTGAAATAAATAACAACTCCAAAACTATGAATAATCTGCAATGTGGATAAAAGGTTTTGTTTTCCCTAGAACACATCAAATATTAATGCTGTCCATGACAGAATTTAGAAAAAAAAACATATTAACATATGTTTGATGATCATATTTTCATATCGACCCATCCGTACATCGGCTCTATTTATATGAATCGAATGAATTGAAACTGTATTGTCTTGGATCAAGTAAAGTGTTTTTTTTTGTTTTCTCTGTGAAGCACTATCACCTAACGTTGGTTTTACATCGTTAAGCAATGTACTAATATTTCAATATTAAGAGGTAAATCTATAAGAAAACTTACTCTCAATTAAAGCTTTTAAAACGTGTTCATTAAAAGGAACGAAACATTCATGATTTTTTTTGAATATGAGGTTAGATTCGTGTTTTACATTTCTCTGATTTCTAGATAACATAATTCATGCTTTCTCCTTGATAATCAAACATAACTTGTAATCAACTATATATTAATTTAACCAAAAAGAATACATATATAGCAATATCAATAAGAATAAATATAAACTATATATACAACAATGTGAATAACCATATTGTACTATGATGTGTATGCACTACTAACTCGCGTATGTATTGTTGGGACAACTCGTAATAATTAGACAAAAGCTACGGCTTTTTACTTTTTTTTTCATTTTACAAAAATGTCAAACCTCAAAGGTAGATGATTCAGAAACAAATCATAAACACAAAAAGAAAGGGACAATATCTGCATTAAATATCTAAGCCCTATGATGTATTGTACATCCCCTATCTATTTTGTGCGCGGCTGTTTATTCTCATTCAAATTGACCCTTTTAGTTTTTTTACTGTCGCCAATGCCTCTCATTTCAGCAACCCCACGTTTTATTTACATACGGATTAACCATGCATGTTTTATGCTATTTCTGCATAAAATCGACAAAAATCTTGATTTTCAGTCATCTTTACACTGCTTTTTGAATTAGTTGCCCCATGTGAATGTTTCTTAAAGTAACATATGTTATAGTTTAAAATAAGCAGATTTTAATGGTACACGTCATATATCTCCTCTATTGCAATAGACGCCTACCATGCGAACATCATGCAAATTGTTAAAATTACACCCTTATTTACTAAGATTCATAAGGAATATGCCTATCAATCGAATGCTAACTTCCACGCAATAGACACTCCTCCTTTAGAATTATATTCCTTTATCCAACTTTTGTTCATATATAAAAACATGCATTGTGTGATTATTTAAAATATAAATTTAACGAAAGGGGCAATATATGATCCACATCTAAGGAGGATTATGCTTTGATGCTTGTTTTATGCATACACATTTGAAGTCACAAAGGTAGATGTGTTTTGCAATAAATAATCAGCTTAATTTGTATAACGAAAACATAAGTCTGTATCTATTTCGACTTCATCATTGGATTTGGAATGAATTTCAATTTATGAGTTCACAGATTATTTTGTTTTTAAGCAATGATAATTTAATGACCTATTTCGTGTGGATATGGCATATAATGACATACAATATATATTAGAAACACTTTATAAGAAAATACAAATGAAAAAAAAACAATTAAAATAGTATCTCTTCGAAAGTTACAATATTAGAATATATTTTATGCTTTCAACATCTTTTAAGATGGATCTAATGCATATTTATTTCAGATAATGATACATCTATCACATATGTTAATAATTTTAATTTTGGTGATGGTGAAATTCAAAAAATGCAATGCAGTTGCACTCTGATTAAATCATGCTTAGTGTTAAGTTCCTACTGTTATTGATATCAAAATAAAGTAAAATTAAAGCTGAATCCTAGCATATAAATTTCGAATAATAATGTTGAATTTCACTTTTAGAAAAATAAAATTGAAAATCGCTAAAATCATTACTTTTCAATTTGTAAAAATACAATTTTGCTGCAATTTTCAAGCTTACTTTTCGTATTTTAATCAAAATCGGGGGGGGGGGGGGTTAATGAAATACAACGCCAATTAGAG
>LQRL01090661.1:0-13266 GCA_001703475.1 Hydroides elegans
GAAATATAGAAAAATAAATGTGGAAACGTAAAACGATCTTGGTTCTTCTCGTTGACTCGCCATTTGAGCTACGAAACACCTCTCAAATATAATTATTAATCTTAGATTCAATTACAACGAATTTAAGATGTAAAACACTTGTACATAAACTAAATCTATTTGTCATGAAAGTTCATGCATTTTTATATTGATCGAATAAACATTTGTCAAGAAATGAAATTTATGTGTATACCTATTCTTCTTATTAAATTCATTTTTTCGGGTCAATTTTACAATGATTTATTGTGATTTTTACTATGGGTCGGAAAGAATTTGATGTTTAAGTTTCAAACACTTTTCTATTCAACACTGTATTAGGACACAATGATTCAGCAAGTTACAGGGGGTTATCGAGAAAATTTTTGAAGCACGCGTTTTTATTTAAACAGAAAATCACAACTACTTTTGAACTTGATTGTATTGTCGGTGTCTTAGCCAGTACTAGCAATATAAAAACTACAAAAACAGTCTGAAAAGAGCTTAAGGTCTTAAACCTTTATATTTTCCACAAACTGTCGACAATAACAAAGCTTTATATTTTGTGTCCTAATCCTCGCCACTGTCTATCCCTTAGAATAACAAGCCTTTGGCCAGCAGAGATTTTCTTTTTCCAAGTCCGCTTTGTGGTTGAAGAAGAATTTCATTAAGGGTCCAATTGTGTCGGAAGAATAAGGTGATTTCGAAGGGTTGACAATGTCCAAGCCCGTTCGGGTCAATCACCAATTATTGTGTTTTCTTTTCATTTATTTTTATGAAAACCGACCACTGTATGCATTTTGGTGGACACATCGAAACAAAATGAAATAACAAAATATGGAAAATGAGGTAAATGGTTATTTTTTTTCTGTCACATCCTATATGTCCTGACTCATAATATGCGATTGTTTTGAATGAAAATCTCGATTCAATAAGAAGACGTGGCTAAGCCTTTGGTATTAAGCTTGACACCTTTTTTTCTGAGGAATGCGTGGGTGTTCAAATACTGAACAAACGGAAGATATGTATACTCATATGGGCAAATCCGTCTGGGCTTTTCTCAAGAATAAGATATATTTATCATAAAATACCATTGTTATTTACGTAATTTTTATTCTTTATTTTGTCAAAGGCCTTATTTTTATCTGATTATGACGTAATTTTTACGTTAAGACGATGAGGTCAAGATAGCCTAAGGGTTTGGATTTAGAATTCATATGGGTGAAAGTCGAATAGGGACCACCCAGGTCATATGTTTTATTTAACTTCTTAAAATAACCGACAAAACCCTTGGACATTGTATTTCTAACGTAACAAAGTCGATTTTACAAAGAATTTTAAGGCTCTATCGACCTCAGTTTTGTTGTTTTAAAATCAATGTAACCTTAACACCATACAGGAAATAGCTTTTTATAGCGAAACCCCCTGAATACAATGAAAATTTAAATATCTTAAGATTTCAAAAGACCTAGCCCTAATGATTCATTAAAAGCCATTTAACGACACATTACTTAAAGTGCATTTTTAGCGCTCTTTGAAAATGGAAACCAAGTGAAATAGTTTTAACTGCAAGGACCACGATACTTCTCATGATGTCCTCTCGGTCCCGCACGTACCCGGCTCACCCCCATCCACCCCGTCTCAAATACACAGTAATAAAATATAATTGTGTTTTTATTAGTGTCGAAATACGCACTCGGCCATTGTTGCGCCGCAAAAGCGCGACGTTTTTAAGAGTTTTGTTACTGTAATCAAGCACTGTGGTAAAAAAGCATTACAGCATTCATTTTATTTTCAATGCGTTTCATTCGGGCCTCATTTACTAGCTAACCATAACTATTCTCTCTTACATATGTAATATGTTTTAAAATACAAAAGGGTTGAGTCCTTTTTAGAACAGAAATTAAGGTAAGAGGGGGCGACGCAATAAAACAGCTGTAAATTATATGCAATTTCATATTTTCTCGAACGGCCTTGCCTGTCAATAATATAATTCTTCAATAAGCTCAAAAAAATATCAACCTTGCCATATTTAAACTTCTCAAACCTAATCATTAAATAACGAAACATTCCATAATGAAGGTCTGAAATGCAAAAAGTATATATGAACTCTCTGCTCCGAAATTCAGCACCGACAGCTTATCAAAATGTCATTCAGGATTTTATTTTCAGAACGTGCCATAGGGCGGCTTTGTTCGAAAAGAACGAGTCAATAAATTTCGAGAGGAAATCTGGATTTTTTTTCGCCATGTCAAAGAACTATTGTGTGCTTGGAATAAATAGCAAAAAGTACCCTCTCATAAACAGTCACTGTAAAAAAAACGACAAATTTCAAGTCGCTGCGGCTAAATCATGTTACACGCAACACGGCAAGTTTCGAAATCATTGCCGTCGTCATAATAAAAGATCGAGCTTGTATTTCAATGTATGATACAAAGATCATAAAATTGAAGCAATAAAAACTTAGCACAAAAATCTCAGCCGTTGTCACCTTGAGATATCTTAATGGTGAGGTGTAAAGAATTTCAAGAGCTCCGTTCTATTTGCGATTGACAATGTTCCCATGGGCGCTATTCACTTTGGTTTTATCAGTTTTATTATATTTGGTTCATCATTTCATTTTACTTCATTTCAAGATAAGATAATTTCACCGCCATTGAATATTCCAGCCATCTATCTTAGAATATCATATTCTCAAAATTTTGAGAATACGATTGCTAGTGAAAAAAAAATATTGCATAAACAACCCTAAGATCTGTTTTTGTTCTAATATTAGGAACAAACAATTCAGCAGTTTCTGCTGTTACAATTTTCAGGATGGGAAAAGAGAACATTACTATAGATACACGTAAGCATAAAGATGCTTATTTTCCCTCAGTATAATCATTCAAGTCACCTCTCACAACGAAAAAACAAATTCATTGATAAGCGCAAACCCAAAAATGAAAAGGCAAAAACTAACTCCTTTTTGTAAGCAGACACTCGCCTATTGTAGACACAGAGCTAAAACGACTTAATCCCCTTTGAAAGAATTTCAGCATCATCATAAACCCCGCATATTTTATGAAAGATTCACAAAAAGTAAGATTGAAAGTGCAGTTTCTTATAAGCGCAGCCTCTTTTTATAAAACTATTTTTTATCATAAATTGTCCCGTCTGAATAGAATCCTGCCCTCTTGCAAATTGGTAACTTTTTTTCCTTTGATAGAACATTTCTTCCTGAATTTTATTTATAAGGATTTTTTTCGCATTTTATTTATTATCTGTTTTGCCTTATATGTTATAAAGAACTATTTATATGTATACGCCCAATAGTCTGGTTAACAGGGCAAAGACATCATATCGTATCTGATGAATTATTTGACATAATTTGCCTCTTTTACAGACTAATAGGCTTCAAAACTATATCTTGGAAACAATGATGCTACTGTTGTATTGTTAAGCCTCTTCTTTCAATAACAATTTTACGAACATATTTTCAGTTTTTAGCAAATTTGCGGATTGCCCCGCCAGCTAAACAACATTTCGGGGACATTTTGTGAAAGATGCGGATGATGACGTCAACATTTCCATAATAGATTAGTGAACCACAAATCAATTTCAAAACCTAAAAGCATTCTTTGTTCTAAGCTATCGAGTCTTAAACACATAAAAATAAATCACTAACATTTAACTTTCGGTAGCGATTAACAAGATCTTGTTGAAAGACTGAATCGTTATTGCGGATTTACCAGTTTTAAAATGGTTATTGACTAAATATACGATGCGATTATCGTTTGTCTGAAAATGATTTGTGATAAGGATGCCCTAATTCTACCTTTCCGCACCTATCGCTAGAACAATGCAACTGTTGCATTTTAATCAACATAAATCAATTGAAATCCCGTACACGTGTTGATATTTGAAATTCCTTCATATTAAAGCGGATGTTAATCGAGTGTTTCAATGGGTCAAACATGTCAAGATTTTCAAATGTCATTTTATCGGTATATATTGTATTCGATAAATCTATTGGAAGATGAATCCAGCAAAAGATAGAGGAACACAATAAACATAATTCAGCGTAGGATAAATGTACACAAATTATACACAAATCATAATACAAAATCATAATACATACGTGAATCAGTAGCCTTGACCGCTATCGTATAGCTCTCCTGCTCCTCCCGATCCAAACTTCTTATCACCGTTATCACCCCCGTCGCCGAATCCACCGCAAACCTACTCCTATCCCCTCCGGCCAACTGATACACCACGTGACCCTGATCCGCAAGGTCATCGTCACGTGCCAAGACCTGCGTCAAATAAACAGGTGTCTGCTGCAGGTTCTCCATGACGCTCGCCGTATATGGCGTGTTGATGAAATGCGGCGCGCAGTCATTGACGTCTTCAACGTGTATAGTGACTGAAGTGGTGTCGGTGCGCGGGGGTTGGCCAAGGTCAGTGACCTTGATTTCAAGGTCATGGCGCTGTGTGAGTTCGAAATCCAGCCGGTGTGCGATGCTTAGTTCGCCAGTGTACGCGTTCATGGCGAAGAATTGGTATTCGTCGCCCGCGATGATTGAGTAGCGAAGTTCCGCGTTTAGACCGATATCGCGATCCGTGGCTGAAACGGTTAATAAACTGACCCCCACTTTTTCTGATTCAAGCACATTGCGTTCGTAAGAACCGCGTTCGAATTGCGGCGCGAAATCATTATCATCGGTAACCACTATCCTTAGCGTGAATTCCGTTGCTAGGGAGGGCGAACCCTGATCGGTTGCCATGACAATGATCGTGTATTCGTCGATATCCTCGCGATTGAGGGCGCCGTGGACACTGAGTACTCCCGACTCAGGAGAGACGGAGAAGAGGTTTTGGTGATCGGACGAAGGGGATATACTGAAACGCACAACGCCATTGCGACCTTCGTCTTTATCCGTTACTGTAAGGGTGGTAATGATGGTGCCTGATTCGGAATTTTCGCGCACGTATACGGTATCGGGCATGTCGAATTCGGGCGCGTTGTCATTGACGTCTTTTACGGTAATGGAAATCTAGAAAGATTCCAAAAAGAAAAGTAAGATTCATGATGAGTTAAACGAGATATATTTTAACGAAAAGACAAATAAAATTTCATAAATTCTTTCGTTTTTGTTTCTGTGAGGAAGTGCGCAATCGGAAAAGCAACATTGTTATTATAAAGTAATGCGTAATTGATTTTAACCGATAACGACTTAATTTAGAAACAGATCAATTAGAAAACTTAATGATATGTCTAAAAACTCGGTTTGTTAGATTATTATCTCGGTTTGATCAGAGGTATTTTCACTGAAAATAGGCCTAAATTAACGAAAGTGAAACAGTCACTGACAGACGCCTAAATGCTAAGTCACACCTTTGCGCGAAAATATTTGGGGACAAAAAATCTTGAGTGATTACGACAAGTTGAAAACACGGAATTCTACGAGCGATGCTGCAGCGAAAGTAATTAACAATATGTCGCAGAGGTTTTGAGATACAACTGGGAACAAAGACCCCAGAAATCATAGAGGTAGAAATGTACTTCTTTGGTCTTTTGACGTAACTGTATGGTGCCACAAATGCAAAACGGGGGAATGATTATCTTGGCGTTTAATTGTGGAAACTCATCGATCACAATTTGTAGGCGGCGGGTGTGCAACGGGAATCGGGGGTAACCGCGAAACACATGAATTTTGTGGTAACGAGTATGTGATTTATTTTAGTTAAATATCTTATACTTTTGTCAAATCAATATCAGCTCTGTTATACAAGCGTTCTGGTCACATAAAAGTCTTCTTAATCTAAAGCTATGAAACTAGAATATGTTTCTTCATGAGACATTTTAGTAATTTTTGGCTACAAGGGACGGGATAAGTTAATATTTCAAGTTTATACAGTTAACATGAATTTTAGGTGTTTCTCATATGTTATCGATGCATCATACATAAGGACCCGATCGGATCGGTGCACTTAGTTGACAGAGACGAAGCGATTTACAATTATCTGTTCGCGGCCCACATTTTGCCATTTTCGTAGACTTCATTTGAATTTTGAACAAATAAAACAAAACTGTGAGCAAAAAATAAAGTTGAAAATCGAACACCTAAAAGATTTTATCAAAACTTTGCAAAAATGCATATTCATCCTCAGTTCCATCAAATCACATTATCCCTGAGACAGGAAATATAGAGTGTCGCGCAGCCTATCTAGAGTAAAATAGGGGATTGTCCTGAGAACGAACTTATGCTAATAGGGGAATCCTTATAAGAGATGATCTGAATAACTTTTAGATGGGAACGCACAGCCTGAGATCGCACGCACTTCATCAATACCTCATCAGAGCAATTATATTTAAGGGGGTGTACGCATGTGCAAGTTTTTATTTATTGATTTTTTTTTACGATTTAAAAGAGACATTGACCTCATAATCAACAGCGTTTAATAGTTCTACAATGTATGTGATGTAGAGTAAAAGAAAGTCAATTTTCTAATCGATTTCTAATCGTGTTTCTGTCCGACATGTATGAGAATCGGGATGAAACTGATGTCTTCTATGCTATGATATTTTCATCAAACACTATACAGCAAAACATATGGAACCACATTTGAATAAATAAACAGTCATCAAATTTGCATCATAGATCATATAAAATAACATTATTAAATTTCTAAACTTTATTTCTAAAACCCACCAGAGCGGTTCCCGACAGCACATCCAACCCCGCCATCCCACTCGAGTCTCGTGCCTCCATCGCCAGGTTGTAGAAGCTGGTTGCCTCACGGTCCAGTTGGGAAGCAAGAGACAAAACGCCGGTTTCTTCGTCTACGCTGAACACGCCCCTCACGTCACCGCCGCGGAGGAAGTAGCGGACGGCACTCTTTTCGGCTGTTGAAAATATATTAAGAAAAAAATGTATTTACATGTAGAACATGTAGAATATTGGAACATGTATTGATAAATAGATGCAAATATTTAGATGTTCCAATACCTTTTTGCTTAATAATACATTTGTGAATCTTTTATCGTTTTTTTGAATATTAATAATATTCATGATCATGAAATATAAAGTGAACCAATATAATATTTAAACATTTGTAATGGAATGACTTTTGACATTATTTACCATTACAAAAGTTACGTTGAATACATTGAATGCAACTCAATGTGTTTTTCATAGAAAACATATTAATTTGTATTCAAAGTATTATTTAGCCTATAATTACCAAAATAATCACAGTTTTTATTAACAAAATATTTCTAAATCCATTTTGGACCGTAGCCAAGGAAGGGGTCAGCACCGACCGACCTCGCTACACACTAAAGTTGGGTTATAGTACATCAGGGGGCTGGCGGCCAAACCGCTAAAGTGCAGTCATTTCATTTATTATGGCCGAAATTGTGCCAGAAGAGCCCATAAACTTTGTCTAAATATCGGGTTTCAATGCTATAAATTTGACAATTATTCAACCCTCAGAGTGCATACTTTATTCTCATGGGCTTGGAACATTAAAAGGGCGATAAAATGCATTTATAAGTTATTTTAATGCAGAAACTAAATATGGTCCGAAAAAAAAAGTATTTGAGAATGAGGAGGGGCGGATGTTTTATAGTAGACAATCCTGTCAGAATATGACAGGCAAAAAACGTATGAACATCAGTTATGAACTTCTAAAAGGTATAAAACAATGACAAGACTGGAGGTGGTACCCATTGTAACAAGTCTTTTTTTTTTTTACTGTTTTTCAACCTGCTTATATTACACATCTAAAACCCCATAATTACAACGTCTCAATCATAAACATGATACACTCACACTAAGCAACCTTCTCTCTTTTAAAACATGTGTAGGCTTTCCATTTATGTCAAACAATACTTGAATATTATGGATCCGTGAAAGATGATGACTCATTTATAAACATTATCCGTTCCAAAACCCTTGCTATATTTTGTGACACATATTAGGATCTAGAACTTCAAAAGGCACTCCTTTCCGCCTGCTGAACACACAATATCGGGCTACCATAGAATACTTTATTCCTAAAAGAAACGTAAAAGAATTTCATAGAAACATCAAGTTTCACATGTCGTCGATCCTAATAAGCGAGATATGCTAATGATGTGTCAACAGATCATTGTGACACAATTGAATCCGTTGTTTCGGTGACAGTCGTACAACGAACAACAACGCCATGTGGCTCTTTGGTTCATACAAACAAACTTTTCCCAAACCCCGATCACTTTACCAAAGCACTTCCTAAACTCTTTCTCCCCGAACATATGACTCCCTTTGGCTTTTATTGTGATAAAACATAGTTATTTTTAGGGAAGGATTCAATTATAAAATCAGTACTTGCATTAATTAAATATTGAGAATATATAAAACCGGATATATGTATCAAAATAATAACATGGCATTCCATTAGATTCATTGTGACGTCATCGTTTTCTGTGTTAACGTCACAGTCGCGTCATGACAACAAAAGAGAATGGGTACATAATTTATTGTAATATATAGGCAAGTGGTAAGAATATATCATTAAGCTATCTTAAAATAATCTTCCACATAAAACGGGTACCAAATGCACTTGGAAAAGGGTGATTAATATGAGGAAACCCGGTGCCAGTTGTTAAAGAAAGAACCGAAATAACCCTTAAAATGGCGGTGTTTTGAATGGCACGCTGAAATGCGTGATCTATGTGACATTTCAGGATTCCATAAAAGTGTCACAACAAAGTGACCATTTTGGGTTTAATATATTGAAGTTGTAAAATACATTCAAAGACCAACATATGGTGCTCGCTTCGAATTCTATAATATCTGGATAGAACGTTTGCTATTTCTTTAACTTGGATACTTTATTAGTTACATCGCATATATAGCTTTTTGTATAACTAATTATATAGCTACCATGTGAAGGTTTATGTAGCTTTTGTATATATGTTATTTCAATTACAGGGAATTATTGCATGAATAAAATGTAATTTGTTTCAAGGTGACAAACCATGATCAGCTATAAAAATATAATTATTGGATTTATAGAAGGCAACAAGGAATTGGAAAAGTTATTTTACACCTGCAATACATTTTCCAATACCTCAATCTATCGAATAAATTGTATTATATTACATGATTTATTATATGCGCCTAACATATCAGCACCAAAACATACGGTCCACATACCAAATGCAATGAAACGATGTTGGCAAAATAGAAAAAAAAAAAACGAAATAAAAAATAAACCAGACAAATAGAAAAGTATTTGTTAAAATGAACCAAACTACGACACGCCAGAAGAGTAGTATTTCAGAAGAGCTATTTGGAGGGCTCATTTGATTCTGCACAAGCCGTATCATTACACTGGGACCACACCTCTCTATATAAACCTTTTTCATTCGCAAAAACCACTGTAACCAATATAATTAAAGCATACATTCCTGAAGGAATTGTATAATTAGAAATTACGTTATATCTGGGCTAATTATTTTCAAAATGTAAAGAATATGTACTTCCGGTAGCTGTAAACTATTTTTACAACTTGAGATAACATAATATTTTATGTTTTGATTTTTCGACAGGCAGTCTTTGTTATAATAGTTATTTCACTAAAAGACTGAAACCTACATGGGAATGTTTATATGACAATATATCCGTACTTTGCTGCATGATTTCAAACAAGTAAACCGCATTCAAATCACTACCCATGACATAAGACGAATTACTTTGAGAAATTAATGTAGGCTATGTGGCGGACATTCACACATAAAAACCGATACATATTTAAAAGACAATCTGTAATAATTTCACATAAGGTAAAATGAAAACTTATAAGCATAACATTGCCTAATCTATAATTGACATATTTTCATCCATTATTTCTCATTCCATTATCAAATCCCCACCGACAGCGTCTATACACACATCTGTATCCCGCAGAACAAATATTCCGAAAATATCGAAAAACTCCATTAGAAACGAATGCATCACCTAAGAGGTGACGGAGTGCCCCATCTTGATAGACTTCTTCAAAGCGTTTGAATCGAGTCTAGCTGTCAAGCAACAGGTCTATCTAGGGTCTTTGATCAGCATGTTGTAGCTCTGAGTGTCACCTAAGTTGTTCTATGGGACATTCGTTTTTCTGATCATCTATCAAAATCGATATATTTATTATTACATTGCAATGAACAAACCCCCACATAAAACGAAGCATTTTTTACAATGCTAGTGTATGAATATTAATGAATGAGGTGCTCAATAACTATTGTTTCAGAAAACGCAGCGCTCTCATGCTATTTTAACGTTAAATAGTTGCAAAATAGAGTCGGTTCATCAATAACTAATCAATCACTTTTTAACAGAGTCGTTGTTTTAAGCTATTCATGGGAAGAGCAACAATTAATATTACCTTGTTAAAGCTGAAAGGATAACATTTCTTTATTTGATGGTAAATATTTCAGGTAATATTTATTTTGCTCTAAAATATAGAATAATGATATAAAAATCGCGATATTTGTATTAATTTGTATGGAGAAGCATCGAGTTTCAGAAATTAACATTAAACAGGCAATTTTTTTTTGACAAAAGCAAACTATTCCGTATGCGCATGCGCAAATTTGTCAAAACATATTATCGCTCGCCGCCATCTTTAAATTGCCCCATTTATGAAGGTTTTCAATTCTTTCCGGTTACTGGCATCAACAAAGAATGTCAACCTGGGACGAACGATATCGGTTGGCACAACAACGCACTTTATATGATATCAGGGGCGGTATCGCTTCATCAAAACTCATTTCACGGTTAATAGACGTTAAACGTTATGAACTTGAAATGTGAAATCGACGCGGAACAAAGCTACGTCTGTGCTGTCGTGGCGGCATCACGTTTCAGATTCAAGATGGCGATGAAGCCTTGAAAACGACACCGTTGTTGCTTATTTTTTGGTTCCGTATATTGGTCTCCCCTATATATGTCTTCCCTTCGTGGTTTATATAAAATGTCGCAATTTGTTATTGAAATGTTCCACGTACACTATACATGCAACCTAAATTTCGATTCTCGTTAAGTCAACATAATATATGTGGTAATGTTTCTGCGCGGAGACAAAGAATGTTGCGAGGGGGTTTTGATATATTCATAAGCACTACGACTGTTGTTGGAATTTATACTTAGCACGACTGCATTCTTTTGTGTTTTTCGAGACCCCGGGCAGATGGGTTTTAAGTTGAACAAGTAAACGGAAAGTTAAAATGAGCGATTGAATCTATGGGGTTGAGGTTGAAATATTTCTTTCCTACTCGAATAGCAGAGAACTTTTCTTGAGGGTATTTGAGTAAGTTCACTGAATTTTTAATGGGGTTCTTATGCAAAGAAATTAAAATTCGCTGTTGAACAGACGAATAAAAATTCAATTCGGGCAATATTTTTCCTTCGTAAGCGTTACCGCGGTAGCACGGATTTTGTTGTCTCTGGACAATAATGGAACACCAGTCAGCTGGGTCCCTCCCCGTTAAAATATAACCACAACGAGAAATGTTTTTAGCTTTTACTTATATAAATATATTTATAAGCAATCTTTGAGAAGGACAAATTTTCATTCAGAACACACACAAACATACGCAAATGAAGCGTCAATTTCAAAAATCACCACGTCGCCTTTTCCACGATTGAACTTTAAAGTCAAAAAGATGACAAATGTGATTTTCATGATGCGTTAGGCCGCGTCTATAGCTTTCTTGCACTCAGCGTATGTAATTTTATCGCTTTCGGACACAATAATAGTCGCGCCACCTCCGAAAAATAGAGGCAATTTCGTACCTTATGATTGTTCCATTTCACTTGCACGTGAAAAACAAATGTTTAACTTTCACTCGATTTGCAATTTTGGAAATAACCATATTTAGTTCGCAGAGTTCATAAGCTTGTTGATAACTAGATAATTGCGTTTTAGGTCTGACTTGGAACCAATGTACCGAGTAATGCTACTATTTTTCTCGTTTTCCTCACCATGGAAATTATAATTTTAGACATTCCTGACAACAGAAGTGTGCAAATTGCTTAATTTTTCGTGTGTCAAAATTGTTAATATATCTCCAAAAGATCTACATATGTTAACTATGCTGCTAAGGTCACAGACACTGTAATTGTACAGGTTTTAACTTGAATATATCTTGCCAAAACCCCATAAACGTCTCTAATATGACATCAAAGCAAACCTAATTCTCTCATGTATTTTGATGAACCCAGTGACTTTATAAACCGTAAAAAGAATCTACACATGGACAGATCAAATACAAGAAAGGTTTTATTCACAAAAAGTGTGTATTTTACGTAATGTTTTGTATATTATCTTATTCTTCTGCACTTGATACCACGGCAAATATTAGATATATGTTAGAAAAAAACTCAATTTATGTAGTATTAAGTCGTCTTTTGACGATGTTAGTTCATTTCAAAAACTCATCTAAATATCTTTTCCAATTACATTTTTGATGATTTCATTTTGGAATGAAAGAGGTGTGTCACGCCATGGACCAATATATGTCATTATTTGTTTATAATCGCCACAAAAAAGTCCAATTTACCACTCTTTATAACTAAGCTTGATATAGAATCTACGTTTATAATAAATGCGCATTGATGAAAAGAAACTCGTTTCGTCTAAGGGGCTTTTCATACGTTGAAGTTAAGCAAATTTGCCAAAGATCACAGGTGTAGGGTTTTTGGGCGGAACTGAATGAATGGTCTCAATATGACTATTAATGGATCCTTCCTTTCACCGAACGATCGGTTTCTTTTATGTCGAATTTATCTTTTTTAGAAATTTGTGAGTTGGAAATTGTGCCACAGGAATTTCATAAATGACGCAAATCGGACAAAACGAAATCAAAGGTTTTATAATTAGAGATCAAACTTTAAATGCTTTGAACTCAATTATATCTCAAGGACATGCGATCTCAGAGTTACGGTTAGTGACAAAGTGGCACAAAGACGATGTCAAAATAACGAACACATACTAAATACTTATGAAACCTGAAAATATAACTATCAATTTTCTATCTATTCACCTTAAACATTGAATAAATATGCTTACATTGAATTACATCACGAATGCCCAAAGGATAAAACAAAATCTCCCCCATCCCATCCAAAGCGCACAATATTCCTTCTTCTTACCTTCATCGATATGCCTAAAGTACCAGACCCGTCCTTAACTAGCCCCCCCCCCCCCCCCCCCCCCCCCCCCCCCAAC